>CM077799.1:21781849-21935618 GCA_039737535.1 Lagodon rhomboides | reverse complement strand
TCTTGTTGCTGTTCAGTGGTCAGATGCTGTAGTTGGGATGGTAACGCTAACAACGCCTGAGAGTTCTGGAGACGCACCCCCTGGTGCACAGAGGAACGCGGCTCCAAATCATCACTGACAGACAGGTCAGGCTGATCGGTTACAATCAGTGCCGAGACACCTGCAGTATTTACCGGGACAGGGGCCTGGAACGATGGGGAATCAACTGGACCATCTTTGGTCTCCCTGGCATGATACAACTTCAACATATTAATATGACAAACTCTGTTTTTCCGCCTTCTTTCGGGGGTGCTAATTACATAATCCGTATCACTAAGGCGCTCCCGAACATCATAAGGACCAGAGAACTTGGCGGACAGAGCAGTGCCGGCAACTGGCAGCAAGGCCAAAACTTTGTCTCCTACCTGGAAACGGCGAGAAACAGCAGAGCGGTCATACTGAAGCTTCATCACGGACTGGGAATCTGCCAGAGCCTCTTTAGCGAGTGCATTAGCCCGATGCAAACGCTCCCAGAACTGACTGACATAGTCTAACACATTGGTACTAGGGAATGTGTTAAGTGACAAAAGTTGGTCATGCAGGGTTTTAAGTGGACCGCGAGGAGTGTGACCGAACACAAGCGCTGCCGGGCTAAAACCTAAGGACTCCTGAACGGCTTCACGGGCAGCAAACAACACAAACGGGATCCCCTCATCCCACTCTCTCTCGTTTCTACACAGTATTTGCGCAGCATTGACTTTAACGTCTGGTGCCATCTCTCTAATGCGCCTTGGGATTCAGGGTGATATGCAGAGGAAACTGCATGTTGCACATTCAGTGTTTTGAGCACCTGATTAAATAGTCTAGACTGGAAATTGGAGCCTTGATCGGTTTGAATCACCCGGGGAAGACCAAAAGTAGAAAAGAACTTGGTCAGTGCCTTCACTATAGCATTAGCTGTAATTTTACGGAGGGAATGGCCTCGGGAAAGCGAGTGGCAGCGCACATGACTGTAAGCAAATATTGATTTCCGCTTTTAGTTCTGGGCAGGGGTCCGACACAGTCTATTAGTACACGTTCAAATGGTTCTCCTATCACAGGTATCGGATGCAATGGTGCGGGAGGAATAGGCTGATTTGGTTTACCTGCAAGTTGGCACACATGGCAGCTACGACAGAATTTAGCTACATCTGACTTCAATCCCGGCCAAAAGAAATGTTTGAGAATGAGCTGATAGGTTTTTGTCACTCCCAGATGTCCAGACCATTGGCTTTCATGTGCTACTGTCAAAACATGCCCTCTATTTTCCAAGGGTACAACTACACTGTAAAAAAAAAACCTATTTTTACGGTAATAAACATTAAATATTTACAGTAGTTTTCAGTTTTTTTTAATTACAGGCGTAACACTATAGAATCAAAGATAATTTCAGTAAAATAAAAACAAAACCATAATTTTAAGTGTTATGTAAATAATGACAAATCAAATTATTTTCTCATATTTTTACAGGAAAATTACTGTATTATTTTTACAGGAATTTCCTGTTTACTCAAATAATGTAATAAGTTACGTAAAATTACATTAGTTATCTGTGATTTAATATGCAGAACATCAAATAAAGGTTTATGTCCATACTAACAATTGAATGTTATTTTCTGTTATTTTAGAGTAAATATTATTAAATTTATGGTTGTGCATTCTTATACATCAAAACTGACAAATTCTTGATCAAACAAACTGACAAAAAGCTGAAACTTTTTTGCATATACTCCAGTATAATCAGTGAGTAAAGGCGCATACCGCATGTATGGGATGCATCTTAGAAACCTAAAAAAAGTGATGGCAAAGTCTGGAAAAACAATGCTTAGTAATAATAGGCAAAAAGTAGAGGCTTTAAAGGTGCAGTCTGTAATAATAAAATAATAAAAATGAAATATAAAATCAATAAGTATATATAAACATCTATATGCTGATTTCCAGTATGCTGCCACCATCGGTGCAATGCTGCCCTGGGATTGTCAACTCACACGCGCTCCTCCCATCTTTGGTCCTCTAAGGCCACCGTAGCTTCGGAAAATTCTCAGAAAGGGAGGGGTAAACAAAAGAGCGTTGATATATTTTTAATTTCTATGGCTGATGAATTGGTCTTAAGGCTGAAAAGCCAACCACAGTGATTGATGGAACATTTCGTTTAGGGCTAATGACTACAAATATTGCCTTTGCTTCGATTAATAATAATAAAAAAAAAACCTATAAAGACAGGCACTGGCTGTGAGATGTAGAGCAATTACAATTTGCATTGTCCCTTTCAGTAATGCCTAATGGCCTCACCATTGACCTTGCTAAACTGAGTCATGCACTGCACTTACCATACAAAAATGTCTGAAGACAAATAATGCAGCACATATGGAATTAAGGCAACGCTACTGTGGGCAGAGGCTGAACCCTAAACTAACCCTTTGTAGTACCCTGCATCCGTAATTGGGCAAATATGTCATTGTTGTGTAGAGAGTTGTATTGTCAACATAAAAGTGTTTACAAGTTCAGTGATTTGACCGCATGAAAATGACTGTCATGTCACAATGCCAGTGCAACCATTTGCTTTGTATGCCATACAAAATATAACAAAGGCCTACTGTAAGTCAGATATTTGCTTTGTTGCTGTTTTGATGCAGTGGCGGCTGTGAGACATTTTGGGGGAAATATTTCCCATCATCATTGCTCCCAGTCCTCATTTTGGTGTGTGTGTGTGTGTGTGTGTGTATTATTTGGTATATCTGGTATTTACACACATACACTCAGAAACAACTTCTTCTGTGGAATCTGAATATACATGAATATTTATTAATATTAACAAACCCAAGGTACCAACTATATACCAATGGACTGCAATGCGAACACCATGTCAACAATTAATCAAATATTACAGCCCACAAATACCATATTTTCCATTTCTCTCTTTTTTTAAAGTAATGTTTTCCTGATGGAATGTGGTTCCGTGCTGAAACACTTGCTATTGGCTGTCTCACCCATTTGCTGGTTGTCAGAGCAACACGGTACAACAGTGGCGTAAATTAATCTCGATTACGACATCTCGTCAGCTGCTGTTTCGCCGACCGCTCCGCAAACCGCGTCTCTCCAACATATTTGTTGCATGTACGTTGGTAAGTGTCCTTGTGGTATTTAACTCGTGAACGGTAGTGGTGCCACAGATGTTTGCCGACTGATTCTGCAGAGTTAATGCCAGAGTTCAGCCCAAAGTTCTTGACCGTTTGATTCGAATTCTAAATTACCAAATGCTCAGGTCAGCTGGTAGTCCCAAAGGAGTGATTTGCTTAAAGATAAAGGGTTTGTTGGGGGCACAGGGGGTGTGTTTATGTGTGTGTCAGAGAGGCAAACAGAATGCATGTGTGTATTGACACTTTACTTCTTCTAATTCCAGAGGCATGTGCATCAAAGCAAGGTGACTGTTGTCAAGGAAAAAGGTAAGTAAAATAAACAACAGCTTACATGTTGCTCAGAGGAGGAATTTGGAAAATGTCATATACAATCGAAGATATGTTTTCTAGATGTTAATTTCTATCATAAAATCCTGATTCCTGCAGCAGATAATACTGCTATTATCATGGTTGCTATAGTCTATTCCCACCTGCTGTTTTGTCACTCAGGTAGCTGTAAAGTAGAACAAAAGATTTTGATGGACACTTCCTGTTGTGTTTCTGCCCCATCAGATGGTCTTTGCAAAATGGAGTATGCTGCAGTGATCCAGTTGACCAGTGCTGTGATGCATTTTGTGGTTGCTAGTTTCAACAGCTTCACTCTGGCAATTATTTCAGTCTTACAGGTAATGTCCCTTTAGTCTCACACACACATGCAAACGCACATAACACATGATATAAACATATATGTGTCTGTGTTTGTTGGGGAGATGGCCGATAAAATAATCCTTCTACAGAATTAGCATAATAGTTGCCAACATTAACAAATGTTTGGTGGTATGGTTAATTGAGACTCTGCATCTGTAAAATGATTGTAGCAAAACAACAGGAAAACAACACGTATCTACTAAATTGATGGTGTGCAGTTTATGATATAACATTTGTATAGCAGTCATTAGTTCATGAGAAATATGTCCAATCATGTTCAATTTTCAATATTCTTCTCATGCCTGCTCGGTACTTTCTGCACCAAACTTTATTAGTGATTTCAGCAATGACAGACATGGTATATTACTAGGGATGCACAATATTAGAAAAAGAAAAATTACTTTGCAATTTTATTTAATCCTGCGATATTTATCGCAATATGAAAAAATACAGGAATTTTCACCAGATGACTTTAAAAGCACTCAATGTTATGCTGCAAGTCTTTGTTTTCAACAATTTTCTCTTTGTTGCTCATTTTCAATGTTGTTACCAGCAGCAGGCGACCTGCTCCCTGTGCAGGAGCATGGTCTGCTTTGGCAAACTGATTAAGAACGATTTTGATTGGTGGATTGCTGAGCACAGTGTTTGTGGGGTACCCTTGATATTATATGACATGTTGAGTTAATTGCCAATGCGCACTCGTACTGGTATTGTGCAGCTCTATATATTACTGCTCCGGACTTAATGTACAAGTCCCAAATATGCTGGAAAACCCCGCAAATATACACTGCCCCAGGTCAGATCATTTCTAATGTGAATGCTTAATGTGGACCTTTTGAGGACTATTTTGAATGTTTACGTCTCTGTCAATAAGCCAAGACCTTACATTGTTTGTCTCTCCTTTTGCATTTTCACTCCATCATCTAGATCAGGGGGCACCAACTTTTTGACCTTGAGAGCTACTTCCTGGGTCCTGAGTCTGACAAATTTGCTCTGACCTTTGAACTAGCATAAGTCAGAGTTCACCTAAATTAACCAAACTTTAAATTATGTTTTAACTCTTTTTTTTTAGATTTTTTTTTGTCATTTTCTAATCTTTATAAATGCAAATGTGATTAAAAAAAGAATAGCAACAGAAAAAAATATTACATTTTTGAACAGGTCCGCGGGCACCTCATGTTGTCCTTGGGGGCCCCATGTTGGTGACCCCTGCTCTAGACATTTTGGAGGGTGAAAAGTCTCCCAGCACAAGCTCTTCAGAGGTAGTGAGTATTCATGTCGTCCTGACATCAAGACAATGAAGAGATATTGTGCACCTTAGTGGCCATATTATGGTCACATTAGCTGTATACCAATTGGATTTATTCAGCAAAAATGAAATCCTATATTTTCATGAACTTTTCAGTGAATATTAAGTGTGTCTTTGTGTTTTTTCCTCTCCAGATGCAGCAATGATTCAACTGATGACTAAGAAATTTGATGAAGATGATCCTTCGTCCCATTGGATTTGTTGTACCACCAATTCTGACAACAACTCATTGAACTTTAGTGGTATGTTTCTTTCGTATTTATTAATACTGTGTATAAGTAAAGAAGAAAAATGTGAAAAACATCATAAAACTGAATTTGAAATGAGTTCCCCTTAAATTGAAACCGAACATTTTAGGTATAAATTGTGAATTTCCTCAGTGTGTTCAATCATGGTAACTGTAGTGCTTATAGACTATGAGAATTTGAAGAAAGTTTAGTGTACTTCATTTTTATATTTTTGTACTCCATTTACATATAAAATTGTATATAGATTACACTTCTACAGTCATAAATAACTACCAATTTTTGATGATTTTAATCTGTTTTCACTGTAG
Source organism: Lagodon rhomboides (assembly GCA_039737535.1). NCBI lineage: Eukaryota > Metazoa > Chordata > Actinopteri > Spariformes > Sparidae > Lagodon > Lagodon rhomboides. The sequence continues at coordinate 21,929,908 of CM077799.1, read as the reverse complement.
TTTTCTCTGTCTTAAATAAAACTTAATTTATAATCTGGTGCTTGTTAATGTTTTATTGAAGGTGCATTTAATAATGTATTGAAAGTCTGCAGTCAGCCTTACTCTTTTGAACTTCATGCATTAACACTTATTTTTATGGTTTTGTTATTTCAATATTTCTTATTTCTTATTTTTACCATAAGAAATGAGGAAAAATCTGTAAAAAAAAACTGTCTTTCTCTGCTGAATTGAAATCATTTTCACTTAATTGAATGTTTTTTGGCATTGAAATCGTGGAAAAAATCTGTAAAAGAAGAGTTTTTCTCCGTTTAATTTTCTGCATTATCACTCAATTGAACTTTTTTTATCATAAAAAAATAGGACAATTCTGTTAAATAACTGTCTTTCTCTGCTGAATTCAAAGCATTATCACTTAATTGAATGTTTTTTGGCGTCAAAATTAAGGAAAAATCCATAAAATAAGATTTTTTCTCCGTTAAATTTTCCGCATTATCACTGAATTAAACGTTTTTTACTCTAAAAAATTGGCAAAATTCATAAAATCACAGTCTTTCTCTGCTGAATTGAATGTTTTTTGGCATTAAAATTTAGGGAAAGTACGTAAAATAAGGGTTTTTCTCTTTTTAATTTGCTGCATTATCAGTCAATTGAACATTCTTTTACCATAAAAGAATAGGGCAAATTCGTAAAATAAAGGTTTTTCTCAGCTGAACTTCAAGTGTTCTCACTCAATTGAAAGTTTTTAAGCGTAAAAATATAGTAAAAAAGCTGTGAAATAACGTTTTTATCGGCAAAAATTGCAGCACTATCACTTAATTGTAAAGTGTTTTAATGTAGAAGTTTAAGAAAAATATGTAAAATCATGTTTTTTTACTGTTAAACTTTAAATGAAAATTTCTGTTAAATAAATGTTTTTGCACATAATTTTAATTAAGGTATTTTCCTTTAATTTTACGGTTTTTGTTTGGCAGCCGCTGCTGCCAGTCATTTGACCGTTTTTTTACGGTTTTTTTTTTTACAGTGCAGCCACTACCTGTCGTTCATCATGTCAACATAAATCAGCTGCTATTCAGGGCCCAAGCACAAACCATGCGAGGATCCTCTTGAAATGCAAGGAATTAATTGTCTTTGAAGTCATGAAGCTTTGCACATGGGTCATACGTGGTAAAAATATACAGGGTTTTGCCAAAGGGTGGGGCAAAAGGCCCACTAGCACCCCATCATCGTTTAGCCTATACAGAGACGTGCACTGATAATAATAACCAGTGCATCACACAGTATGCAATGTCTTTAAGATCATCTTTCCACTGAATGTTTCATCTGTAAATCACTGTTAATTGTAGGTGTCCATGTTTTACAAAGGGTGGATGGCCTTGAGTGGGATGATGAGACTGGAGGGCTCAAAGGTATCTCTCAGTTTGGTTATGATGGAGAAGACTTCATTGCATTGGATCCGAAGACATTTACATGGATCCCTCTGAGACCTGAGGCTGTCGCCACCACACTGAGCTGGAATGCTGATGAAGATTTAAGAGAAAACTTTGTGGTTACTTTTACTCAGATTTTTCCATGGTTGCTCAAGAAGTATGTGGACTACGGGAGAAGCTTACTGCTGAGAACAGGTAGAGTCACGCAATACTCAAAATTAGTTTGGGGTATGGGTGCAAATACGTGTGTTAATTTGATGTAGTTTATTGGACACAACAATCTTCATACAGTCCACTTGGACTGAGCTGCTGTTGTGTTATTACTCCAGTCAGCCTGACATTACATTCTTTTCTCTGTTTATTTTCTGTAGGTGTAATATTTGATGTTTTCCTGACCAATCAGTAGACACTGATATTTTGGCTGTTCTGAAATTTCTTTCCATCGATGCTCAGACTGTGATAGCCAGTGTACACTTAGCATGAGTTAAGTAAGTTTGCACTGTGTCAGTGTTTGAAAATAAAAATAGTTTCACTGATCTCTCTCCAGAGCTTCCCTCAGTGTCTCTCCTCCAGAAGACTCCCTCCTCTCCAGTCTGCTGCCTCGCTACAGGTTTCTACCCTCACAGAGCCTCACTCGTCTGGAGGAAAGATGGAGAGGAGCTTCATGAGGAGGTGGACCACGGAGAGATCCTCCCCAACCACGATGGAACCTTCCAGATGAGTGCTGACCTGGACCTTTCATCAGTCACACCTGAAGACTGGACGAGGTACGACTGTGTGATTCAGCTCTCTGGTGTGAAGGAAGACATCTTCACCAAACTGGAGAAAGATCGGATCAGGACCAACTGGGGTAAGAGTGAGATCAGAGGGTGCTGAAGGGGAGTGCATGGGAATTCATGATGGAAAAAAACCAAACAGTAATAATAAACTAATTAAATGTTTTAATTTGTTCTAACCTGTTTCATCTGTACCAGTCTTAATTTATTGTATTTAACAGTGAAACCCAGTGACATGAACGTCCTTGTCGCTGCTGCAGTGGTTGTTCTTGCTCTCATTCTCATTGGTGCTGCTGGATTCATCTTTTACAAAAAAAGAAAGGTGAGAGAGAAAAAGGAATGATTTCAGTCTTTGAGTTGATTTTTTTTATTCAGGTTGCAAAATTAAAACAAGCATCAGAGAAAGGAAATACAGTCATCACTAAACAGACTGAGAATAAACAGATACTCAGTTTGAGTGAGTAGAAGAGAGGAACAAATTGACTAAAGATAAAAAATGTTTCACATTATTGTGCAGATGAACCTTTCCAACACTGTTTCCTATATAAATACAGATTGTTGTGTCCAAAAAACTACATCAAATGAAATTCAATTATACACACGTTGTTTATACAAGTTCAATAATGGGATGTTTGTTTCTGTCCTGCAGCTCCTGACAACAGCACAGGGCTCTCTGAGCAGTTGAATCCAGAGACCTGAATGACAAACACACTCAGTGACAAATATTTAGTTTTTAAGGAGTTGTTAATGACCAATTTAAGCTAAAAAGAGATTCCCATCCAACCGTTTTATTCGACCTGTATGAAATGATCAAGCAGGCTACACCATGCCTCTTCAAACCCTAACCCTAACCCATGTTTGTCTACCCATTGCTAAAGCTATTAGCAAGCTGTTGCACAAGAATGGCAAAGGAAGTGCAACCAAAATTTGCTAAATGCTAACGTGCTAGTTTGACAGTGGTGAGCACCAACAATAGCCATGTTTGTTACATTACCTTCATCTAACTGTAGAGTCTTTCCGTATGTAGGCTAGGCTATATGTTATTCACATCATCTACTGCATACTCAGCAGGTTTGTTGCTGGGGACTGAAGGAAGTGCAGTGTCAAATTTGTAGAAACTTGGACAAACGACATGATCAGTATCAGTACATTTTAAATAAACAGCAAACATTGCTCTGTGTAGCAGTGGGGGCGAGGATTCAGATCTCTGGCTTCATTGTTCTGCAGACTGAAACTGGCTCACACAGGATCTTTCTCAGATGTTTTCTTGAGAAAGCAGACAATCTTAGATGATGAATAATAGATTAGCGTGGTGAATCAACCTCCTGTTGTAACATCAGTGCAGGATTTCTATCCTTCAGTGAGAACTGGTGGTGACGTTTGTTACGTAAACATAACAAAAATAGTTTGCTAGCTAACATTAGCCACGAGGGCTACAATGTTTGTGGTTGCTTAGTCGCACCATCAGCTGTTCGGGATGCCTCTCTCATTGGTTGTTGAGGTCTGGCTCAGAAAGTACTGACTGTAACTCGTGGCCATCAAACATGTTTGATCTTATCGGAGGGGCCCCGATGAGTCTGTGAGCAGTTCAGTACAGCACATTATCAGATAATCTGTGTGGAACAGCTGGTTTAACTACTTTTGATGATGTTTGGTGTTTTATTACATGTGAGTGAGACATGAGGTAGTTGTATGAGAAGCAGCCTAGGTCAATATTGAAAACGTAAAGGTGCAGTGTGTAAGAATTGGCCATCTGTTGTATTCATATTAAAATCAGGGGACAGCAAATGACCAGCGTAACTTTTAACTGCTATTAGCTAGCTGGCTCAGGTAGGAGTGCAGCTAGCGGTTAAGACTGTGAACTCAGACCACTGGGGCAGTGTTGGTGTGTGTCTGGGGCTTTCTGGTTAGCTAACTAAACAAAGAGATCGTAATGTCAAATCTGTCATTTTACGTCCTGTTGGTTATTGTATGTAGGTATCTTTTTGAAAATGTTCCTAACAACAATTCTTACACATGGCACCTTTAACGTGGACCCTGGTGATATGAGGAACCTTTCGTGGATTATGATGAAAGGTTCCTCATACCAGGGTTGCTATCTATGGTCAGACTAATTGAACCGGACAGACAGTGGTGGTGGTTGTTCCAGTGTAGATATAAGGCTGGGTCGTACTGCAGAGTTTATCTGTTTGTTTAGCTGAGTGAAGGATTGAAAGGCAGTTCAAAGATGTTAAGGTCAGGGTTGTCCCCTGTCAGAGGGCTCGGTAGATTTGTAGCGACACAGTCTGATGCCAACTGCAGTTCAATGATGGGTCCAAACGTCATTTAACATGAATACTGTGCAACCAACTGTTGGCATATAATTGATTGTTGATGAATTTTTGTTCTTCTGATTAACCCAAGTGAGGAAGGAGATTCAGGAGACGTGATAGCTTATGTTGAAGTATTTAATGAAGCTCAATAGAGGAGAACAGGTTCAACAGTACATGTGGTAACAGTGTTGATCTGTGCGTTCTGCTGAAAAACTGTCTCTGTCTGTGATTATTTAACCGCAGAATACTCTGTGGAAATGTGCTTACTTAAGTACATGGGATGGGAGAGTATCCCATGTGCTTAGAGATGGGAGAATATGGAGTTTGATCTATCACGGAGCCAGTGCGTCTCTCTTATGAGATATAGTGAACGTTGGATGTTGGAGGAACAGAATGTGACCTGTTTGGGAGACAGCACCTTATCTGCCCAGCTGCTTAACACAACTGTTTCTTCCACTACCAACAAGATCTGGTGTAGGGAGAGGAAAAGGAACCTCTGCACACACACAGAAGCCTTTGACCCTGAGCATGACCTCAGGGTAACTGTACCTCCTGGGTGAGCAGAGTGGGGGATGTATATCTAAATATACCTAATTCCTTTACATTGATGAGCATGAATGAATGTTAAACTCAGATGCATTGTTCTTTCTTTCTGTGCTGATGTTTGACTTTTCAATAAAATCCTCAAAGTTAAAGAGTTTGGCTCTTTTTCTATTTCCACACACCGTGCTGCTGTTTGGGTTGAGGATGTTGGGGTTGGCTGCTGCAGGTTGCAAATGTCAACAGGTTGTAGTCGTTTCTTAAAGGCATGTCAGTGCAGGATAAGTGGACTTACAGTGTGTTTTTACTTACAGCTCCAACAACAGCTCTGAGCTCTCTGACAAACTGAATGAAGAGACTTGATTTACACACACATTCTGGATGACTTCAAATGAGACGGCAAAACTATAAATTCTGTGACATGACCTATTCACATCTCCAGGTGAACAGCACTGACATTATGAGATAGAGGGCTCAACGGTTTCTAAATTCATTCCAGAATTTTTAAGAAAATCTTCGCCAAAGTTACTTTCCAACAGCAAAGTGAAGTAGTTTTGTGTTAGAGCCCTGATAAATCTCAAGTGTTTGTCTATAACAATCGCTAGACATGGAAAGAAGTCTCGTGATATTATTGTGAGGAATTTAAGTCTTAAGAACTCATCTTAATTGTCATCAGGATTTCCTGGTTGTGGTTTTATAAAGAGATAAGATAAGATAATCCTTTATTGATCGCCGGAGGAGAAATTCAGGTATATTGGCAGCACAAAGACAAAGTAGAAAAAGTAAGGACAAATAAAAATTGGAACAGGATAGATGAAGATAAATACACATGAAAATATAATGAAAATAGGAGGTAACTACAATTGTTAAAATGGTAAGTGATTGGTAGCAGCAAGTTATATGATTGACAGCGACCAAGCAACCCTGTAGCCTGTTCCTGATAGGTGCACCAAGTTTGACTGGTTCTATCCAAACTGAAACCTTTGTAGAATATGTGCTCTTTGGTATTTTTATCTACTTTGGTGCAGTTGTAGATGAGGATGTAACATCCAGTCGTCACATATACTTTTTTCAACTTAGATTTTATTCTGGGTTTTTTTGACAGAGAAACAGGTAACAGTATAGTTCATCAACATCGTTGCTGGGCAGCATTATTACATCCACAACTTTCATGCAACCAATTTTACATTCAGGGTTATGGACAAGGGGGTTTGAACAAGTTTCCATGTTTGATAGTGTACAGGGCCGGTGGGGAAGAAACAAACAAACAAAACAAAATGAAAGACACCACTTCAAAACTTATATTAACAAATATCCTCTCCATTTTGACCATTTTGTAATGTACAAGTCATTCTTCAGTCTCAGTAAGAATGCCAGCCTCTCCATCTCATGGACGCCCGTATCGACCTCAAGCCAATCGTCTACCATTGGTGGATGAGTCTGTAACCATATACTATTACTATTGCTATTGTTATTGCTTTCTTTGCTGCTACTATCAGTATTTTCAGAAGATATCTATCATTTCCTGTTATTTCCTCTGGCAGGTCACCCAAATAAAGTGATATACATGTAAACGGAATCGTCCTGCCAAGAATATGTTGCATCATTCAAGTACGTTCCCAAAGTCGTTGTATCTTTGGGCAGCTCCAAAAGATGTGGTGGCGGCGTGCCCCATCATCCCAACATTTTCTCCAACAGTTATTGTCTACTGATGTCAGGTATGTCTTCATTTTAGGAATGATGAAAAAACGGACAAGGTTTTTCCAACAGAATACACGCCAAGAGCAAGATGTAGAGAAGGCAGTTTCGCACATGTTCGCCCATTGCTGACTGGATATCCTATCATTTAATAATTTTTCCCATCTCTCCTTAATATAGGACGTAGTAGCCCCCCCTCCTCTTCGTTATACCTTGGTAAAGTTTAGAAACCACTGATTAAGAGCCACCCGGGTATGCTCTAACTGTTAATTGTATTATCAGATGCACTTTTAAAATATTTCACCACCTGCCCCAGTGACACAGCATCAGGTGCTCCTGTCCCACCTCAGCACAGCAGAGTGACACAGCATTAGGACTAAAGGCTGCACCAGTAGACCCTGCTGACTGGCCATCTCTTCTAACTGATAAAGTAAGAAGAGAGTTAGTTCACAAAGGACCAATTTATCACTTGTTTATTTCTTCAGTTTTTATTTGGTGTGATATTTTTGACTTGTATTGTAGGTAAAGAAAAGATTTAAAAAAAAAAGTGATGACTGTCAGCTAACGTAGAGGTATGTAAGGTATTCAGCAGATCCATTATATTAATGTTACTTTGCCACAAATTAACTGTGCTTTATCTGTTTTCTAGGCAAAGCACGGACTGCCATTAATTTAAGCGTCATTTTAGTTTTGCATATTTTAGTCTGAGTGGTTTAATTGTATTTATGGTGCAAAGCACAGAATTGATTTTGGTGCAGTTCAGTTTTAATCCTCTGTCTCCTTGTGTTTCCAGTGCTGCGGCCTCCATTCACCGAAGTAGTCAGGTTGGTGGGAAATCAATCAGTTTTGATTGTGATATTGTTTGTGGTTGCCTCACATTTTTATTAGTGTGGTCTTTTGTTTGAAATGTTTTGGTTTATATTTTTTCCATAGGTAAATTACTTCCAGCTCTCCGTCAGTTGTCTCTCCAACCATGGTACGACATCTGTCTGTCTTCCTACCCTAGAATGTTTTGTAAATCGTTTAATAAATAGCCAGTTATGGCAACGACCCACACTAACTGTGGTGGCCTCTTTTATTCACGTCTGTCTTGTCTTAACACACCTATGTTACAAGAAGAGGTCTCCTATGAAGAGAAGTAGGATCACATTAAAGCAGCTGGTACAGTGTAGTCACAGGCTAACTGACACTCCATTTCCTAATTCCAAAGAGTGTGATTAGAAGATGATGCTGTTATTGACGAAACGTCTTTGGATACAACTGAAATTGTTACTGATATTGAAATGATGACTTTGATTTGGCTTGCATAGCAGATTTTAACTAGATATGGTTGTGCTGCCATCTATTAGTGTGTCTTTGACACTGTAAGAAAACAACAAGATAAAATCACCTGACAGAACTCCAGTTTCAGTGTCAATCAAAAGAAGTGTCAGAAAATATATGTGTGTAGAGGGTGGGAAAATGGCATTTGTTTTTCTTTTTTTCATATGTGTATCTACTTTATAAATTTGTCCCTCTCAGATAAATATACATTTTGGGTAAATGTTGCTATATTTTTGCGACAGTAGGTGTCGCTGTAGGAAAAGCTTCAGTTATCGGCCCAGGTACCTCTAGGCTTGAGGCCAGCAACATGTATATAAAAGCTTGGTGTTTTTTGCTGTCTCTGGGTGTTTTATTGTCACACTGCTATAGTGAAGATATTTTTGTTTAGCTCATGCTGTAGTTTCAATACAGTTGTTTCCGTTGCAGAATGAAATAAGAATACATAATTTTCTCCATTCTTATATCTTAAAGACAGTTAAAATACATTGTTACAGCAGCTGCATGTGAAGGGTGAAGCAGGGCTCAACATTAAAATAAAACAGCGGGACAGCCTGTGTGTCCTGTGTGGCCCTCATAAGTCTTTCTGTTTTCTTTTGTAACGTTCCCTTTTGACTTCTGGGAAGCTGTATTAAAGTGATTTATTTTGCTAATTTGAAAATGATGGATATGTTAAAATTTCTCTTTATGCTGCAACATACAGTAAGTTATATGAACACCGGCAATTTGGATTTTACATTAAGAAATTGATATGTTGCCTGATCAGTCCCTACAAATCATAGAAACAGGTTTGTTACAAACTTGATGGTAATTTTGCTTTATTAACTTTGTCAAATATAAAGCCGTCATCAATATTGATAATAATTAATACAATAATAATTATGTGTGTACAATATGCACTTGATTTGAATGATAATCATATATCAGTGCACTCAGGTTTATTTGTAATTATTTGTTTTATTGCAAGACAAAAAGCAAGAAGCATGAAGACCTTTAGAAAGACAAACATGGATGGATACAGGTCAATCAGATTTGACCCATTTGACATTTGATAGCAGTAAAAACACTGTAAATGCCATTACTTTTAGTCTGCAACTTCCTAATGTGACAAAGAATCTGCAAAAAATAGAATTTCTAAAATTGTTATACATTTGTACAGGTGCAAAAAGGGGAGTAAGTCATCGGCAGCAGGCACAAAACAAAAATCAGAGCCAGACTATTTTCAGACCTAACTCAGTGACGTAAGGGTTTATTTCAACCAAGCTAGAGTTGGATATTGTTGGGACCGTGGCAAGACTGACCAAAATTGTTTTTCAAAGCTTTGTTTTGTTTTTGTTGAGTTAAGTGGAGTGTGTTTTATGATGATCTGCGCGGTAAAGTTTCTGAGTCTCAGGGTGTTAAAGAAATCCATACCATGCAATCTTTAAAGGTCACATTTACTGACCATTTTAAAAATGTATATGCAATATTTTAGTTTATCGTTATGCATTCTCTCGTGATACGGGCAGTATTCACCATTATTTTATGATGTATGAATATGAGTTTTATCTCTACGTCTGCTTTTAACAATAAAAGTATTTGTCTCGACAGAACTGAACTGTAAATAAGATTTATGTTTGTGGACTTAGCATATATACGTCCACATATGAAAATTGAGACCAACAAACTTGTATGTTATAGTATGTTTTTATTTGGCACAGTTATTATGAATACTGTGCTGCTGCCCAAATGTACTGAGGCACTTTCTGGAAAAGATTTCTTAAAATAAATTTAGAAGGAATTATTTTCCTAAGTCACTGAGAAAAAAATGAAAGTAAATCTCTAAAACCTTGTATTGTGTAAACCAATTTATGATTGTGTGTGATGTTTTCATTTCTGAATGAAACTGCTTTAAAACAAAGAAAAGCTTTAAAAGCATTAAACATGTTCTTCAGAAACTTCTTTGCCGCTGTTTAGTAGAATCATTTTTAGCACACACTTGTTAGAGAAAAGTCATTCTCTAACTTATTAAGTTTCACTGTATTTGCATCATATTAGTGTCTTGTTGTATTTTCTCAAGAAATGTATAATCTGATGCTTTTATTTCAGGAGTTTAGCATTTGCCATTTGTATGCTCTTGGAGTGTTTCCACATGTACAGTACAGGTACATATAACAAGATCTCTTACTGTTACATTACAGTAAAACAATGGATGCATTCAATAGATAACGCATGATGGATACATAAATAATGTCATGTTTGTGTCTCTGTGGCATCCATATCTTATTGTTAACTGTCAATGTCAATGTGAAGCAGACAAGGAGTGGTTTGACTCACAGGGGAGGGGTTGTCTTTTCTTCTCATTTACAGTCATTATTTAGAGTGGTGACTAACAGTTAAGTTGTCTCCTTTGTTGATATTTTATGATTAAATTCCTCATTGCATCAGGCTGCTGTACAGATGACAACAATGTGAGTAGAAAGATTTACTGAACCACAGGTGGTTTACTTCTGCATTCTACTTTTAAAAACAATTGATTTTTGTTTTAGGGAAGAAGCTATCGAACTTATTGAGGATGACCCTTTCAAACACAATGCTTTCACGATTATCGAATTAATGTTGGAACTGAGTCTAGGACGTCATAAGGGACTAGTGGATGAGGTATGTCTGATGGGAACTGCACCACTGTGTCAAAATGTATCTGTACACATTGTGCCTCCTGTACAACACTGAAATGATATCCGTTTGAATGTGGTTCTGACAACAGATTCTGCACAGCATCTTCTTTTTGGGAGAGATCAACACTCCACGATGTTCCCCAAGAGACATTGTGAGGAATGATCAAAGGATGTTGGAGGAACTGTGGCGCTGCTACCCCCGGCCTTTTACATGCTGTTCCACTCAACTACCTAAGAGGAGTCCATTTTCATGTGTGCTGGATATGGTAAGATTATAGTTTATCAAAACATAATACAGTAATTCCGTGTTAAGCTGTATAGAGTAACACAAAGAAATTATTTTTATTATAATTTACTATTATTATTATTATTATTATTATTATCATCATTATTATTATTATTATTGTTATTATTATTATTATTATTTATTAAACTTAATTAGCATCTGATTATACATAATATTCAATATTTTAATTTCTTACAAAAATGTATGCTATTTTTATCAACTTAAATCAGTATGAACAGACTCATAGCAACAGACTGTCAACAGTCACCCAGAAGCGTCGCTCCATACCCGGTCTTTCTTTGATGAAAGCGTATCACAGCCGTGTCAACCTGCACAGAGCAGACCGAACCAGACAGGAAGTCAGATAGTGGACTGGAATAGTTTATCTGATCAATTTTCACCCTGTGCCTATTCGAGATCTGTACCACGAGATCACACGTCACACGTAGCCTTCCTCATTTGAAAAACAAATTTAGAACTGATAACATCACAAAGAGGACACTGACACCACAGCACAGCCCGGAGGCATCTCTAGCTCTCCTCTGTGGCCCGGCACAGGCAGGGACGGGGAGCAAGAGATAGTTACTTTTCAATATAGTTAGAGTTAGAGATGGTATCAGTGAAGTCAGTGCATTTTTAGGAGTAGGCCTTCTGTGACAATACCGACTGCAGAGGTCAGGGTAATGTCACATATAGTAATAACAACAACAACAACAACAACAACAACAACAACAACAACAATAATAATAATAATAATAATAATAATAATAATGATGATAATAATAATAATAATAATAATAATAATAATAATAATAACAGCAACAATAATAATAATAATAATAATAATAATAATAATAATAATAATAATAATAATAATAATAATAATCCTGTCAGTTCAACAGTCATGGTTGATGATGAATGTCTCAGTGAATGTACTCATTGTGCAGTAAAATGTTTCCTGTCAGTGTTTTATCATTATATCTGTTTTGGATTAATATCACTGCTGCAATAAAGTGTATGTTGCATTTTACTGCAGTAGATGTTTAAGTTTGAGCTCATTTTAACTACTTTACATACTGTTGAGTAGTTTAATCTACAGAAATTCATCCTATTCTGTAAGATCATCATATGGTAGCTGCTGGCCTACTTTTCCACCGGGGGATTGTTTTTCATCAACAGTTAAAAAACAGGCTAATTTCCAGGCACAGCTCCAGCTCGGGAAAGGCCACCAGAAATGGTGTATGTCCTCAGAAAACGAGGACGTTTGGTCACCCTAGCCTGCCTGTGCACAGCGTGTAAGGAGAATGAGAATGCTCTTGCCAGAAGACCCTCATCTGTCTGTGCTGTTATCAGATAGAAATGAGTTTTTTGACATGTGATGTAAAAGCATGCAAAAAGTGTAAGTTGAGTGGGTTCTGCAGTTATTCCATATTTACTGACAGCAGCTTGATAACATTTGTGATTACTACAGGTTGTACTTGTGACTGGACAACAGAATGAAAATGAAATAATAAACAGGCTGCAAAAGTTCATCAATGAGAGGCTGCGTGGAAATCAGCTGGTCTCCTCCACCATCTGTGTCTCTCAGAAGAACACTGCAGAAGATTCAGTCAGGTACTACGGAGTCTCCATGTCCACTTCTGGCCGTCCTCCCGGGCGAATCGTTATCGCTGCATCATGTCTCAGCAACTGGGACAGTTACGTAGCTGATGCAGTGGTGACCTACTATTCAGAAGGGAAGAAACCAGAGGAGAAGCAGAAGAAGTCATACTTTGATGGAACCATCAGACTTCCAGATGAGGTCAGGTGTGAGGCGTTTAGGCTCAGTGATGGAACCTCAATGGATCCTTGCAGATCATGTGGGAATATGTTTGGTTTGACAACAACTGAAAAACAGCAGTGGGCCTATGGCAACTGTGCTGAAGCTGAAAGTCTGAGCAACTTGCTCAAAAATGAGAAAGTAATGAGAGAGCAGGTACAGCAACAATCTAACACATGCACACCTGCAGGCAGGCAGAGGGCTAAGGAGGATGTAATGAAACTGCTTAAGTGTTATCTGCGCATGCAGAAGTTTGTTTGGGATGATAATTTCTACACCCCACAAGGGAACTGATGGCATATTAAGTACTGATGAGTACAATTCTTATGGTCCTTTATTATGATGAGCTACTATACATCAAGGGCAAGGAAGAGCTACTTTGATGAAATTGAAGCAGAAAACTACATCTATTGCCAGTTTAAATGAGGTGATGGTGATATGGATAAGTGCTGGACCAAATATGACATGTTCAGAGACGGAAACTTGAATTGTTTGAATTATTTTTAAGCTACCATGACCTCTAGAATGAAGCTTTTTCAACAGACTTCATGTGTTTGGAACAGTAAAAGCATAACATAACATAAAGAACATAAAGTTTGGAACAGACATGTTTGAATGATTTGCAGACACTGACCTAACAACAAACCCATTTTTTTTACTTAAAGGGCATACAGTGTGTATGACTGAGTGGCATCTAGCAGTGGGGTTGCAGTTTGCCACCAGCTGAACCTTTAATATCCAAATTTTTCATCTTATACAGACACAAAAGCTACCCTTGAGTGTCTGTGTGTGATGGACAAAACCTTTCTGAGATGTGGTTAATGTGAAATTTTAGTGTTTGTTTAGGTTTAGGCACTGAACTGACTTGGTAAAGTTTGGGGAAACATTGGTTGATGTTTGGTTTCGCACAGAATATGAGCCACAGTCTCCCTGACCTTCGCCCCTCTTGGACTTGTGGATAATACAGTTTACCTTATTCGTTTTTATGAGACAAAAGTTTCTTTGGTTTGCTTCTGTGCACCCCCACATCACTGATTTTTCTTATACCAATGCTTTATTTAGTAAATCATTAATCTTAATAAATTATGTCCACTTTTACTTCAAACCACATGTGTCTTCTCTGTCCTTTGTTGTGTCATGACATCAGGGGTGAGTTTGTTATGACTGCTTTCACTAGGAAGAAACTGCTTTCAGCAATGTACTTGGTGCTGTTTAATGAGGTGTAGCTGAATCATACAGATTTACTGTCATTTCCACAAGAGAAAAAATCTGTAGCTATACAGCTTTTAAGTTCAGAGGGCCTCAGGCGCCTTCGTACCCATGTACAGAGGCTGAGTTCTCAGCAGTGGCCTGGATTCTCTCTCTCTTTTCCTCATTAGCGATAAAAACTCTAAGCTGCCTCATTTGAATAAAGGCTAAAAGCAAAAAAATTAACCTTACCTGTCTCTGCACTTGTTTTAACATTGGCACACCTTAACCAAATGTATTCAAATGTAAACCCACTGAGCCTGACCTTTCCAAAGAACTGAAACTCTCTTTCAGGTGTAAGCAAATCAGTAGTATGACTTTGCATCAGAGCAAAATCCCATTAAACACTGAGGTAGATGGAAGGATCTCAGTATACAGTAAATAAAGTGCACATAGCAGAGTAGACATATGTATATATATATATATATATATATATATATATATATATATATATATATATATAAAACCCAAGAGGAAGGAGTCAACACTCACCTTAGTAACACGTACACCTATTTTTATATATATATATATATATATATATATATATATATATATATACAAATAAAATAGGTGTACGTGTTACCAAGGTGAGTGTTGACTCCTAGCTCTGGGGTTAAATGCCATTGTTCATGGTGGTTCATTGTTCACTATTGCAGTTTAATTAGATTAAAGTAATTGAAGCAGAAAACTACGTCTATTGCCAGTTTAAATGAGGTGATGGTGATATGGATAAGTGCTGGACCAAATATGACATGTTCAGAGACGGAAACTTGAATTGTTTGAATTATTTTTAAGCTACCATGACCTCTAGAATTAAGCTTTTTCATCAGACTTCATGTGTTTGGAACAGTAAACATAAAGTTTGGAACAGACATGTTTGAATGATTTGCAGACACTGATCTAACAACAAACCAATTTCTTTACTTAAAGGGCCAATGTGTATGATTTAGTGGCATCTAGCAGTGGGGTTGCAGTGTGCCACCAGCTGAACCTTTAATATCAAAATTTTTCATTTTTCTAGTATTTTGCACTATAAAGAAGGACACATGTATTCACAATAAAATGATGTTGATGGAAACCCAGGTTCATAATGTGTTTGGATTTTATCACCTGCAACTAAAGAAGTCATCCACCCATCATATGGTATAAGAGCTCCAACTCTAAGAAAAGACTATTGAGGTGGAGATGGAGCAGCTATAGAGAGGGACGTCAGGGTAATTACAAGTGTGGGAGCAAATGTAGAGTATTCGAAGAGTTTAATACAACCCATCATCTCATCCAGAATCTATCTGAACTGTGCCTGTCAATCATGCTTAAGGTCTTTGACACATTAATCAGAATCATATTTTAAAAAGGGGAAAGTAAGCCCCTTTGTTCTGTCCTTTGCCAATACTGATCAGGGTATTTCTTGAAAAACAATCTACAGCCAAAAAGTCGTCATTGAAGTCGTCAAGTAGCAACACAACTTTGTCATGTCTCTTGACATCTTATACAGACACAAAAGCTACCCTTGAGTGTCTGTGTGTGATGGACAAAACCTTTCTGAGACGTGGTTAATGTGAAATTTTAGTGTTTGTTTAGGTTTAGGCACTGAACTGACTTGGTAAAGTTTGGAAAAAGATTGTTGATGTTTGGTTTCACACAGAATATGAGCCACAGTCTCCCTGACATTCGCCCCTCTTGGACTTGTGGACAATACAGGTTGCCTTATCCATTTTTATGAGACAAATGTTTCTTTGGTTTACTTCTGTGCACCCCCACACCACTGATTTTTCTTATACCAATGCTTTATTTAGTAAATCATTAATCTTAATAAATTATGTCCACTTTTACTTCAAACCACATGTGTCTTCTCTGTCCTTTGTTGTGTCATGACATCAGGGGTGAGTGTGCTATAACTGCTTTCACTAGGAAGAAACTGCTTTCAGCAATGTCCTTGGTCTTATTTAATGAGGTGTAGCTGAATCATACAGACTTATTGTCATTTCCACAAGAGAACAAAAAATCTGTAGTTATACAGCTTTTTAGTTCAGAGGTCCTGGGGCGACTTTGTACCCATGTATAGAGGCTGAGTTCTCAGTGGCCTGGATTCTCTCTCTCTTTTCATCATTAGCGATAAAAACTCAAGCTGCCTCATTTGAATAAAGGCTAAAAGCAAAAAAATTAACCTTACCTGTCTCTGTACTTGTTTTAACATTGGCACACCTTAACCAAATGTATTCAAATGTAAACTCACCGAGCCTGACCTTTCCAAAGAACTGAAACTCTCTTTCAGTGGTAAGCAAATCAGTAGTATGACTTTGCATCAGAGCAAAATCCCATTAAACACTGAGGTAGATGGAAGGATCTCAGTATACAGTAAATAAAGTGCACATAGCAGAGTAGACATATATATATATATATATATATATATATATATATATATATATATATATATATATATATATATATATATATATATATATATATATGTATATATATATATATATATATATGTATATATATATATATATATGTATATATATATAAAATAGTTGTACGTGTTACTAAGGTGAGTGTTGACTCCTAGAGCTAGGAGTCAACACTCACCTTGGTAACACGTACACCTATTTTATTGTTGTATATATATATATATATATATATATATATATATATATATATATATATATATATATATATATATATATATATATATATATATATATATATGGTTTACGTGTTACTAAGGTGAGTGTTGACTCCTAGCTCTGGGGTTAGATGCCATTGTTCATGGTGGTTCATTGTTCACTATTGCAGTTTAATTAAATTAAAGTAATTGAAGCAGAAAACTACGTCTATTGCCAGTTTAAATGAGGTGATGGTGATATGGATAAGTGCTGGACCAAATATGACATGTTCAGAGACGGAAACTTGAATTGTTTGAATTATTTTTAAGCTACCATGACCTCTAGAATGAAGCTTTTTCAACAGACTTCATGTATTTGGAACAGTAAACATAAAGTTTGGACCAGGCATGTTTGAATGATTTGCAGACACTGATCTGACAACAAACCAATTTCTTTACTTAAAGGGCCAATGTGTATGATTTAGTGGCATCTAGCAGTGGGGTTGCAGTGTGCCACCAGCTGAACCTTTAATATCAAAATTGTTCATTTCCAGTATTTTGCACTACAAAGAAAGACACATTTTATCTACATTATGCTTAACAAATTCAAGGAAGGAATCATATTCATACAGTATCCTAAAAGTTAAAATGGAAAGTCCTGAACGAAGATAGAAAGAAGATGTCAGAGCCAGTCACACAGGCTGTCCTGCTGGTTTCTTCTGATATTGAGCCCTGCTCGTGTGCAGCTGCTTTATCATTTGATCCTGATGACAGTCTTTAAGATATAAGAACTGAAAAAATATAATGTATGCTTACTTCATGTATTCTGCAACTGAAACAGTCACAATCTAAACTGAAACTTCAGTGTCTTCATCAGCAAAATGTGACAATTAACCTCCAGAGACAGAATAACAAAATAACATGAAATCTATATCAAACTCTTCACACTTCTTCAACATACTGAATATAATGACCAACACTGAAACTAATTTTTACATTTGATTACATCTTGTATTTTTTTTTCCAGTTTGATTTGTTATATCTGACACCTTACCTACTTCTTATCAAACATATTTTGATAAGTCACATTGTCACATTGTCTTGATGACTTTGGGAATCAAAGGTGTGAGCAATGTTCTGACGCCTGTCAGTTTCTGAATAATGTTTAGTGGCCCCTACTGGCGTGTCAGGGTTATCGCGCCTTCAAGAGTTGATTTGAGAAGTACACACGCAGGCTGCGCTCCACCACAGAGTTGTTGTTGTCTGATCTTGGAGTAGATCCATCAGTGAGTATGGTTGCTCTTAGTTTATTTAAGCTGCATCCTCATTTAATAACATTGCGTACTTAAAGGGATAGTTCGGAATTTTGGACATAAGGCCTATTTTCCAAGTCAACCGGTGTGTTTGAGATGTCTGGAGACGTTTTCAAGACATTTCATTCAGGTTCTCCTAGTCGCCGAGTTCGCTGTGCTATGGCTAGCGCAAGTCAACGGATCTAGTTAGCATGGCATTAAAAACACTCATACCGACTCCACAGTGCACCCGAGGCAAATCAATTGTAACGGCAGACTATCGATGTACATATATGTGTTGATAGAATGTTTGAAATAAAACCAACCTTGCATTTTTAAGGATTTATGTCTCAGCAGCAGCAGCGTGTCATACTTCCTAGTAGGCAGCGGCGGACTGATATCACCTAGCACTTATAAGTTACCGGATGCGAGAGGACGCTGGCGTCAATATCGCCGCTTCTCAATCCGTAGCATAGCTGCTTTTTTCTGTTGGAAAAAAGAAAGCCAAGTTGTCCGTACAAACTCTGGGGCTGTGCTACTAACTTTGAAGGCTGCACACCTGAACAACTGGCTCCGTGGACTCACCTTTCTCCGCTGATCAGCTGTTAGCCTTGCCGATCAGCTGTTAGCCTAGCAACGCTAACTTTCAAACCTACATACTCAATACTCTGTGGGCTGTCCATCATTGCTCCGTTGGTCCTCCCTCCACCACAACCTCAGGGTTATTCACCGCCTGGCTCCTCTGTCGCTCTCCTCTGCTGCTGTGGTCTCCCCCGGCTCGCGGTGATGTTGGATGGTCGCTGCTCCGCCGTTGCTGGCGGAGCTGAGAACCGGGAGCAAAGTAAAATTCCGCTGCTGCTGAGAAACTAGTCCCTCAAAAAAATGGATGATTCATGCGATGCGAGGTTAGTTTTGTTTCAAATATTATTCTATCAACACAGATATGTACATCGATAGTCTAGTGTTTTAATTGATTTGCCTCGGGTGCACTGTGGAGTCGGTATGAGTGTTTTTAATGCCATGCTAACTAGATCCGTTGACTTGCGCTAGCCATAGCACAGCGAACTCGGCGACTAGGAGAACCTGAATGAAATGTCTTGAAAACGTCTCCAGACATCTCAAACACACCGGTTGACTTGGAAAATAGGCCTTATGTCCAAAATTCCGAACTATCACTTTAAGAGTGGTGTTAAAAACATTTTATTTTTAGTTGGGTAACCGTGCTAACAACGCTAATGCTAATCGGGACGCTAGCTGTTAGCATAAGCTGATCGAGTTCATTGTCGGGCCTCACTTGTGTTGTGTGTGTAAACCATTGCATGGGTTGCTGCCATTTGCTGTGTTTGCGCTGTTGCTTACATGTGAGAGGATTTTACTGTAAAAAAGATGTGTGTAGGCTATACCTTATTTAATATTGTTTGAACTTACCTGATTTATAACCTGAAAAGGAAGAAGAAAGTGTGACCAGTGTTGTTGCACATATTTAATTTCAATTGTAACATTGTGTATATTTTCATTGTGTTGCAGTTTTACAAAAAGGTCTCAGAAGACTGCAGTAAATCTCTCTCAACCTGGAGTCACGTCTGCTGGGTCTTTCTTGTTAGCTATCTGTCTACAAATACAGCTCACGTATTAGCCAGGACAGAATAAGCAATACAAAATGATACACTAAAGTACAAGAGAGTCACACAAAAGGACAATCACAAGTGTGCTAAATAGTCTATTATTAAGTTGTTTGTCACAACCTGTTTTTTCTGTATAGGTCTCATCACTAATAATCTTCACAAGCTCTCACGCCACATGTCCCTTATCTAATTTGAAAAACAAAGTTACAACTGATAACGTGACAAAGAGAGGACACTGATGGTGCACAAAGGATAAGAGACATTGACTATTCTGGTAGCAGCATCTTTCCCTCTCTTTTGGTGACCTGTATGGGTGGGCCAGCACAAGGCATCAAGACAGAGTTACTTTTCAATTTAGTATAGAGTTAGATTTGGTTTCTGGTATATTGAAAAGCAATTTAGGAGTAAGCCTTCCCTGCCATTGCCCACCGCAGAGAAAAACTGAACTTCGTCACTTTCCAGGATGCATGCTGAGTCAGGGTCTCAATCACAACACATAATAACTGCATCCATATGATTATAACATTCAGCAGGTATGGGTTTAGATTTACAGGTGGACACTGGGGAAACACATTGAAAAAACCACACAGATGTCAATGTCATGATGTGTACTGCCTCGCCTCTTTTGGATTTGCAGGGCCGGCATGCTGTATGAATTGACACACTGGTGTGGCTTTATGCCGGAGCTGCTTGGTTCTGTTTGAACAAACAAATGTGGAGAATTGGCGAACTTTCACTGCAGAGGTAATGTCTCTGTGTGAAAAGGGCTACTGTTATGTTTGATCAGAGCACAAAGGGTCTTCACCTATGCAACTGCAGGAGTAAGGGTGCACTCCACAAGAGGGCATAGCAATCTCCATTGATTAATTAATTAATTCCATTAATTGCTTAATGTGGTTACTGGCACCTCCTTTAGGGAACGTGGCTGGGTGCATCTACACAATAAATGACATGTTCACTATGTGCCTGTGGCAGTTGGTTTGGTTGGGCCAGCCAAGGAGATGTCTTATCCTGGTCATTTGGCCTAGCAGCAGGCCGGCAATCTGAGCAGCCTCTATCCTTTCATACTCAACCTTTGCATCTTGCAAGAGAAAGTCTCCTCACTCAGAGAACCAAGGTTACAATATAACTGAACATAGAGCAGAACCAGTGAAGGCAAGCATTCTTCACAGTCTATCACAGCTGGTGTGATCCTATCAGTAGATGGTTTCTAGTTCTGATTTTTAACAGGTCTTCATATGTTGCCTGCCAGCATGAGTAGACATATACAATTTTTAAATTATATTTTGAAATCAGTTTTCAATATTTTGAATTTTAAGTTTTATAAAACAAGTCTTTCTGGCCATTGCCATAGTCTTTGCAATGCTAAATGCAACAGCATGGCATTAGTCTTTTGGGGTGATAAGCATATTGACAACTTGTTTGTTTCTGTTAAAGCTAAACACTAATCTACAAATGCACTGACAATCTGTTCTGTATATGGATTTTAAATCTTGTTGCTGGTGACATTTCAGGCGACATGTTTCAAAATAATTGCATGTAGGCCTGAGTGCAGCCCTTGGAAGATTATTCACACATGAAAGGGTTTGCCTATGTGTCTGATATAACTTGAAATGAAAAACAAAAACATGAACTCTTACACTGAACTCTTAGACTGGATTTGATGGTTGTGTTCTGTAGTCTCGTTTTGAGACATATTCACATATATTACTGACTAAACACAGGGAGAAGCACAATTTATTGTGATTGTTGGGGTAACGAGACATGAACGAGATTGCTGTTGTCAGGGTTTGACAATTGTTGAAGCTCTGTCTTGATCTTCAGGAGCTTTATAAATAACATCTGGTCAGACACAAAGACATCTGAAGCCAGTGGCGGACTTGGACAATAATTCAGGCCGGGAATTTGATGCCATTCCAAGCCACCCTTCTCATGCAGACCACCATACCTCTAGTTGTGTATTCTAACCCTATTTGATAGTTAAAAGAAATTTAGGAGTAACCAATAAGTTATCTATTTGAATAAATGATTTTCATTGAAAACCCTGTGTGCTCTTAAGTGGTACCTGGGAGGTCCTGCTCTGTTTCTGACCGTATATCAACGCTCTCCAGTTCTGCAGGAGCACCTGTGGTACCAGTGCTGCTGCTGCTTCCTTCTCCACCCTTGCAAGGAAAAACCCAAGAGCAGGCCATATTTTAAGTTTATTTCACTGCTGTTTACATTTGAGCAATGTGTAATTATTTGGCTCAATGGTCATCTCAGACAAAGACACACACACACACACCACACACACACACACACACACACACACACGCACACACACACACACACACACACACGCACACACACACACACACATACACAAATATACACAATCCTGATTTTTTTTTTTTTTTAAATTGAGACCTTTTCAGAACACCAGCTTTATTGTTTATAGTTTTTTTGTTTATACTTACTGTTTTGTGAAGCTGTATTCTCCATTGTGGGTTTGAAATAAAAATAAATAAATAAAAATAAAAGCAGAAGACCATTGTCTACATAAGTACTTTGATACAACATGGTGGTTTATATTATCTGTTACTTTAGCTAAACACTTTTCAGAAGAAAAACAAAGACAGAGGTCATTATGGGCAGTCCCTAGTCTCTCACCTGAATCTGTCTTTTTACTTTTAAAGAACTGTTGTATGTCCATTGGTCACTGACAAGCCACACACACACACACCCACACAAACACACACACACACACACACAGAGAGAGAGAGAGAGAGAGAGAGAGAGAGAGAGAGAGAGACAGAGAGAGAAATGCTAGGAGTTATCTTTCACACATCTCATACCTGTGTGTTATAGCCTATATAGACCTGTGTGTGTGTGTGTGTGTGTGTGTGTGTGTGTGTGTGTGTGTGTGTGTGTGTGTGTGTGTGTGTGTGTATGTAGTATATACTACTATGCCTGCATGAATGTGATGTGATAATTATTGTTGCACAGCCTGGTTCAGGTTAAATCCTCTGAATGAATGAACATGAATGAATACAGCAAAAGAAAAAAAAACATTTTTCTTTATTTTATTAAATAAAAGATATAAATCTAGGAATAAATAACAATTCATTTAAAAAGCCACAGTGAGTGTTTGCACACATACTGATAGGGATATGCCGGAGCTAACCAGGCTAATGGAGCTAACTAGTAAACGGTGCCGAACACCAGTACCCAGGGGCGGCACCAGAAAAATTTGACTGCAGGTGCTATGGGTGTGCTTGAATATTGACTGGGGGTGCTCCTAGAAATACAGTATTTGCAGTGCACACACATAAACAGTGGTGGATATGCAACGTTAATATTAAGTGTTTTTATGCACAAATTGAGAAACAATCGGATTTCAATTGCATTATTTTTTTCTTGAAAAATTGTCAGCCACCATCAAATGAGAATTAGATGTTAAACTAAGATGAAAAATCTGAAGGCATTTTTCATCCACATGCAGGAAAGAATTCATATTTTGTACTTCGGCTAGCACATCCAAAACATATAAACATTTATTTCAACACTGTCAGATCATGGGAATCAAACTCAGTTTTATGAAATTATCCAAATGCATTTGACATGCACATGAAAAAGTAACTCATTTTTAAAACATGTAACAGAACATGCAGAATGAGGCATTAACCTAATGAGACCACTATCTCAAAACACAACTGGACAGTAGGAACACAACCATATGGGTCCATCAAATAATCATCATCACTGAAGGAGGTGTACTGTGAAGTGTGACCTGCTTCAATCCACAAGGAGGAATGCAGCAAATGTGTGTTAATGAACTGAAGCATTATAATCTAATCACAAGAAATATAGGTATCAGTCTATCCATCCATCCTTTAGCTCCTATTTTATGTTCTTTCTCACCTTGGGTGGTTTAGTTATGTGGGAGTTTTAGATGGACAATCTGGCTGCATCAGTATGAAAATATTTAACCATCCAACCTGGAAAAAACATATCAATTGAACATTAGAGTAGTGTTGATTTAGATAGATCATATTTGATCTGATATCATTCATATTGCTGCAATATAAAAACAATGTTAAACTTTAAGCCGTGCGTGGAGCGCTGTCAGCATCAGCGGGCGCGAGTCCCCGCTCCTGGACGTTACCTCCTCAGCCCCAGCGGTGGGCGTCCCGGCCGCCGGCATTACCTCCCCGGCCCTCGGCGTGAGTGTCCCGGCCCCCGGCGAGAGCGTCCCGGCTGCCGGCATGACCTCCCCGGCTCTCGGCGTGACCTTTCCGGCCTCCGGCGTAAGCTCCCTGGCGGCCAGCGTTGGCTCACCGGGCGCGGAGCTGGGACCAACGCTTGAGGCGGTCGCGGTGGACTCCTCATCCGACTCTGAGGTACTGCTGCCGCTCCATTCCATAACGGTGTCTTTCTCCACATCAGTAACCGTAGGCGGCGCGGCCGCGGGCTCTAAGCTCAGGAGGACGAGTAGGGCCATCTGATATCAAGGCGGCGGTGCCGTCGCATTCCACAAAGTTGTTGCTGTTGAGAGGTTGGTCAGTTATGTTGTCGGTCTTTCCTCTGGGGTCACTTTTTGGCGAAGTAGACCGGATTCTTTTATTTGGGATGAGGAAACGCTTCATTTTGCAGCCGATGGGCTACATCAGGCTACAGCTACTAGCAAACATTACTCATCATTTTTCATAAAATGGTGGTGACGCAAATGGCCTACGTGACTCCTGACACTTCAACTTTGACCTTGCGTTAATATTAAAAAAAAAAAATGTCTTAAAAATATATTGTATTTAATTAATTTTTATTTGATTCATGGGGGTGCTGTGGGGGTGCTGAGCAACCACTAGGGGGAGCTATAGCACCTGCAAGCCCCCCCTTGGCGCCGCCTATGCTAGTACCGATTTGGTATTGGAATCGGAACAACTTTAATCAATCAATCAATCAATCAAACTTTATTTATAAAGCACTTTTCATACATTAAAAATGTAGCACAAAGTGCTTTACATGTTTAAAAGCAGCCCCCACCCCCGCCCCACCCCAGCACATACACACGTACATACACATTTCGGCAAAAAAAAACAAAAACAAAAAACAGACACACACACACACACACACACATACATACATACACATAGATCAATAAAGTAAACTTAGAAACATGTGGCTGAGTACAGAGGAGCCAGGTCAGGAAACACTATCACAGGAGGTCGTCTGCACCAGGCGCTGCTCACGGCCCACGACCAGGACGCCTCCACCCGGGCGCCCACCAAGCTACAGGCCAGCGAGGGGCCCACAGCAGTGGAGCACTGCCGCAGACCCCCAATGGCCAAGCCGATGTTTGCCACGGGTCAGAGACATCCCAGCCAGAGCCGATCACAGCCCCCAGTGCAGACGGCCCCCACCGAGGAAACACTGGAGATAGGGAATAAAACATAAAAACTACTGGAGATAAGGAATAAAAGCATAAAACTACATAGGCTAAGAACATAAAATAAACAAATAAATAAAATAAAGTAACATAGAGATAACTAAAATGAAGTCTATCATAAAAAGTAAAAAGAATAGACATAACAGAATAAAAACTGACTAAGATAAATAAATTAATAAATAAATAATAAATAAATAAATAAATAAATAAATAAATAAATAAATAAATAAATAAATAAATAATAATTAATAAATAAATAAAACATCAGTTGAAAGCCAAATTAAATAGGTGGGTCTTGAGCCTGTTTTTAAAAATATCAACACTCTCTGCGGCCCTCAGGTCCTCCGGCAGGCTATTCCATAGACGGGGGCCATAGTGCTGAAAAGATGCCTCACCGTAGGTACGTGTTCTAACTTTGGGGATTATTAAAAGGCCAGTGCCGGAGGATCTAAGGGCGCGGGAGGGTTCATATGGTAAAAGCAATTCTGACAGATAAGAAGGCCCAAGACCCCTAAGACATTTAAAAACCATTAAAAGAACCTTAAAATCAATCCTAAAACACACAGGGAGCCAATGCAGTGATTTTAAAACCGGTGTAATATGTGCCCGCTTTCTGGTCTTCGTCAGCACACGTGCTGCAGAGTTCTGTAAAAGTTGTAGACTTGAGATGCTTCTTTTTGGAAGACCAGAAAGCAGGGCGTTACAGTAGTCAATACGACTGGAGATAAAAGCATGCATCAGCGTCTCTGTGTTAGCACGAGAGAGAAAGGGGCGGACTCTGGCTATGTTCTTTAAATGGTAAAATCCAGTTTTAGTTACATGTTTAATATGTGGAATAAAATTGAGCTCAGAGTCAAAGATGACGCCCAGATTCTTTACCTGATTGGAAGGATTTAAAGACAGTGACTGAAGTTTTGATAAAAGTTTCTCTCTCTGTGCCTTAGGATCGATAATTAAAACCTCAGTCTTGCCCTGGTTGAGCTGTAAGAAGTTTTCTGCCATCCAGGACTTGATGTCTGAAATACACTTAAAAAGGGCATCAATTGGCCCTGTGTCATCAGGGGACATGGATATGTACAGCTGTGTGTCGTCCGCATAGCTGTGGAAGTTGATACCATGCCCCCTGATGACATTTCCCAGTGGGAGCATGTATAAATTAAAAAGTACAGGACCTAAAATTGAGCCTTGGGGCACACCACATTTAATTTCATGAATCTTTGAGGAGCAAGTGTCCAAACTTACAAGAAATTTTCTATCTGTGAGATAAGAACTGAACCATTGGAGGACAGTACCAGAGAGGCCGACCAGGTGTCTTAGTCTGTTTAAAAGAATCAGGTGATCTACTGTATCAAAAGCAGCGCTTAGATCCAGTAGCACAAGGACTGTAAGCTTGTGTGAGTCCAAGTTGCACCTAAGATCATTAACAATTTTCAGTAAAGCAGTCTCTGTACTGTGGTTCGTCCTAAATCCAGATTGAAATTTCTCAAAAACAGAACGGTTATTTAAAAAGTCATTCAACTGAATAAAAACAAGTTTTTCTAAAATTTTACTTAAAAATGGTAAGTTGGACACTGGTCTATAGTTATTAAGAACATTAGGATCTAAATTGTTCTTCTTCAGAAGGGGTTTCACCACTGCCGTTTTAAGGGCAGTTGGGAAAGTACCCGTCTGAAGAGAACAATTCACGATATTCAAGACCTCAACTTCAAAGAATCCATAAAATGTTTTAAAAAGTGATGTGGGAATAGGATCTAAAAGGCAGGTTGTTGGTTTTACTTGGGAGAAAACTCTACCAAGCATCTCTGCATCAACCAGGGCAAAACTGTCCAGTGTTTCCTCGGGTAAAAACAAACATTCTAAGGTATTAAAAACAGTATTTTGATCAGATAAAATAGAGGATCTTATAAAATCAATTTTGCCTCTGAAGTGGTCTGCAAAGTCCTCACAAAGGGAGTCTGTAGGAGAATTTTGATATCTATTAAAATCAGGGTTCATCAGAAGATCAATAGTATTAAATAGGATTCTTGGGTTATTTTTATGATCAGTGATTATGTTGGTAAAGTAGGTATATCTTGCGTTCCTGAGAGCAATGTTGTATGTTTTTAATTGCTCACGGTATATTTGGTGATTAATTGTTAATTTATTTTTCCTCCATTTCCGTTCAGCTACCCTGCAATTTCTTTTCAATTTTTTGATCTCCTCAGTTCTCCACGGAGCTGTGCGCTTAGGCAGTATTTTCTTGGTTGTTAGTGGAGCTACGAGATCAAGTGTTGATTCCAGTTTTTTCGTAAAACATTCAAAAATAAAATCACAAGGTGCCGGTACAGTAGCTGACGGATGCTTACCCAAGATTTCAATAAAATTTGCAGCCACTTCAGAGGTAATATAGCGTTTCCTGACAGTTCGCACCGAGGTCTCCCGTTGAATAAAACTGGTGATATTAAAAAACACACAGTAATGGTCCGACACAGCCAAGTCAACAACAGAGGACACACTGGTTGACAGGCCATAGCTGAGGACAAGATCCAGAGTATGTCCTCTGTTGTGAGTCGGCTGTGTGACATGCTGAGTAAAATCCAAGCAACTCAATAAATTTAAAAAGTCTTTGGTCAAAGAGTCAGATGGATTGTCTATGTGTAAGTTAAAATCACCAGATATAATGATAAAATTGTAAGTGGCATGGATTATTGATAAAAATTCAGAAAATTCACTGATAAAAGCAGCATCATGCTTCGGTGGTCTGTATACGGTGACACACAGAATTGGGTTATTATTAAAAACAACTGCATGATGCTCAAAGGTGGTGTACTGATCAAATACAATTTGTTTAATATTTAATGATGTATTAGTTATCGATGCAGTACCACCACCTTTCCTGCCACTTCTCAGGGAGAATGTGAAGTTAAAATTTGGTGGGGAGGCCTCAGTGAGAATAACTGGCGCGTCTGTACCCAGCCATGTTTCAGTTAGAAATAAACAGTCAACCTTATTATCTAAAATCAGGTCGTTAATAATAAATGATTTGTTTTGAAGGGAGCGTATGTTTAAAAGTGCCATGTTTATAGTGACAGGTGACTTACCAACAGTATGTGTGGACTGATGATGTTTTGGGAGAGGTCTGAGGTTATTTAAGTTCACAGAGTGAATATGATGGATTCTTGATGATTGCTCCCGATGGGTGATGATGACAGGAATTGGTGAGTTGTTTAACTTTAGGTAAAAGGAAAGAAGTGTGAGACACAGCTTTGGAGCAACTTACTTAGCTAATTCACAACACTACAACTAAATGGATTCTCCTTCTGCGTGTGTCGCGTTGGATGACGGTCGAGCTGCGGAGTGGTGCAGGTATAGAGGAGAAGTAGCGGGTGAGTAGAGGATGATACCATTTGCTAAGGGGGGTGTTTTAATTTTCGTCCTTAACATATACATTTCAAACCACAAACTACGGAGTATGTTTTGGAAATTTCACATTGTGAAAGTCCAAATTCGTGGAGGTCTGTAGCTAGGACCTCGTGTGGCCAAAACTTGCTGGCGAATTTATACATTCGTCTTAACACTCACATTGCATCCGGAGTGGGAGTGTGGACCTCTTGCAGACTCTTTATTCAGTCAAGAAAAAAACAAAAAACAAAGTGATGTATCAGATTAGATGTTTATAACAAACTCCACTTATTATTATTGCATTAGCTCATAGATATGTCAAAGAGAGCCTGCTGAAATATGACCTTAATCTTTACCTTGCAGCACATATAAAAATACCCACCTGTGAAACTTAGAATCTCCAGGAATCTGGATTTATGTGCCATCACCAGGTCATGATGCTCTTTATCCAGCCTCTTCCCCACAGGACTGCTCCATACTTTAGCCCAGTCCTCCTCGGTCTACATACAACACACAGTGTAAAACACAAAATGTTGTTAGTGCCCACAGATGATCAACCATCGAAGCCTTGCTTTTGCCTAGCAAATGATTTCTCACCATATCCTTGAAGGCCTCCCCTCTGTAATAGCTCTTGGATGCTGGATACTCTATTCCCTCGTCACGCAGCTGCTTCAGGCTTGAAGCCACCACATGCAGCTCCTCTCCATCGTAGGCATAGATCTTTCTGTCCTCACAGGTCATCAGAACGAGCTGGTCACACGGGCACGAGGTCCCCTCCACTATACCTACAACCTGCATGCTTACTACCTTAGGAAGGTAGAATTTTCCCCACCCATTCACCACTTTATCTTTGTTTTTGTAAATGGTGTCAGCAAGGCCTGCTATCTTCAATGTGGCACCAGCTGGTTTCTTTAAGACGACAGTCTCGCCTTTGAATTTGGACACAAGGTCTGACACTGATGTAAGGTAATCTGGACCTGCAACACATGTCATGCAAGAGGAGTTTAATAAACCATAAAAATACTTAACAGAGCAAGGTTTTATGACGTGTGAGGAAGAGATGTTAGTAGTCTACCTGTCTTTCCGTTGCACTCCGAGAGAAATTCATCAAACTGCTGACCTGGCAATCTGAATGGTAGAAAAGAGAATAATGTTGAAGCCTTTGATTAAGCAAGCAGACTAATATTTCTCTGCACAAATAAAGTCTGCAATTCAATCAATGTGCTCCAGTCATCTGTTTGTCCCCTTGTTAGTTAGCTGTTCTCAAGCTGAGAAGCACCTGATTCTACTGCATATTTCTGGAAGATGTGCTGAAACAAATTGTAAACCAACATGACGACACCCATCAGTTTGTGGGCTACCATTTTGTAGCCTCAAGTTTGGCGTCATTGCCATCACCATTTTTGGAGCCAGAGGTGAATGTGGTATGCTTCTTATGTTTCCTTGCATCTCCTCTCCTTCCTTGACCCTGAAATTGTTCCCCCTCTGCCATGAAGGACTATCTTCCAATCCCTTAAATGCACCTCGAGGAGAGAGGAGGCTTTTTTGAACCATCAGCCATCCTGGGACCTAATCTCTGTCTTTTTCACTGCCTCCTTTCTCTTATACTGGCCCTTTTTATCCAGCCCCTCAGCTCTTCCCCTCTCTGAAACAAGATATTTTAGCTCCTGTGTCTGGATCATATTTCATGGAGAAAATAACTTGTGGTTTACCGAGTTTCCTGTTGGACAGATAGCTCTACTTGTTGCTTAGCTAGTTAGCTCAGTCAGCCGTGCAGCTAGCGGTCCTGTCAGCTGACCCTGCTCACGACTGGGAGCTCAGAGCACCAGGGGAGGAATTGGTGATAACACTGAGGTTTTCAGGCCTGAGGTGGGAGGAGCGCCATGTTACACTTAGCAGCAGTTAGCTGTTAGTTTGAGATCAGAGTTCTGGTCAGAGCTGCTGTAAATCACCTTGGAACAAATAGACAGTGTGAGCAGGTGGCTGGGCGTCTCCCTGCAGCAGAGGACCGGTAAATGAGCTGACACAGTCTGAAACCTTAACTTTTTCCGTATACAAATTACATTTACATAAATTTTGCTTACTATTTGAATCTTTGGCTGAATATGATCACCCATCATTGTAAAATTATATATGATAGAAAATAAGGGAGATAATAGTAGGTCCCCTTTAAGACCTCCCTGAACAGAACAGAAAACAGGTTCTTACTTCTCTGGCCCATCAGCCATTCTGGCTCTCTGTCAACAGAAAACAAAGTGTATTGTTAGCATACAGCACATAAAGCTCTTTATAGGTTAACTATAGGGATGTTTATAGGATGTCACACCCAGTTTATATTATTCAGTATTTAACCGAAAAATAAAGCAATTAATTTTTTTTGTCTTTAGCTCACAGCACTGAAAAAAATGAAATCAAACAGGAGTTACTTACTTTTCTGTCGCTGGGACTTCCATCCATCTTAGGTGTAGACTTGTAGTAAGCCTTCAAATTAAAATCAACAAAGACGTTTTTCGTATTAAAATGGGAGAAAGAAAAACCTGTAAACTTTAAAGGCAACAGATGAAGTCAGATGAGTACACCTAACAACAAAATGTACAATTTATAGTATGAAGTATGAATGCTCTGTGAAAAATTCCTGAACAGAAATCAAGTCAAAGGTTTGCACAGAGGGAAATCTCACTCCATCAATCAGAATATACTGTCAACAGATGTTTAAAAAAATCTATTTCTACCACAGTTGCAGATGGATTTTTTCTGACGTATGCAAAAATGCCGAAATCTCCACTGTTCACAAAATAAAAGGCAATATCTTACGTTGGCAATACCATACAACAGAGTACCACTTTCTCTGTGATGGGTCATTTGTGAATCACAGAAAAAAGAAAACGTAACATTTCATTTGCAATCACTGCCACACGGTCAAAAACTGTTTGCCAGTAAAAAATGTTTTAATAATAATAAAAAATACAACTACAACAGATATAAACATGAAATTTCCCAGGTAACTATTTACCTTAAGACATATACATTTTTGTTTCATTGTATGTTTATGTACTAATAGATATACAGAGGTCCTGAATTAACTAAAATAAACACCTAAATGTGTATTTTGGAACATTTTCTTTTCACTGTTATCAAACAAGTTAAAGGAGACAACACAGATTCTTTGCATGCACAGATCAATTTGTGATTTCAGGCTGTATTTACTGATGCACACAATAGCTATATTTCTAT
The DNA here is from genome assembly GCA_039737535.1 of Lagodon rhomboides. Lineage (NCBI taxonomy): Eukaryota > Metazoa > Chordata > Actinopteri > Spariformes > Sparidae > Lagodon > Lagodon rhomboides. The sequence goes on along the minus strand of CM077799.1, from coordinate 21,898,263 downwards.
GCACAAATCATAAGGCCATTTTTTGCTTTTTTTAATTTCTTTGACTGCTCGGCATCTTTTCAATGTCTTGACAAACAACATATAAGTTGTATAAATCTTAAGCAGTTTGACAAAAGACTGTCAAAGAGTCTATAATCACATACTTCTGTAATTTGAGAACAATGTTAAGTAAGACATATAAAAAGAGTAAAAAGAGTAGTTACCATAGCTGAAGAGCAGAATACAGTCTGTTATTGTCCCCAAGGAAGCTGTGATCAGCTGTTACCTGGGAACAGGTGATACAGTGATAAAGGTGACGCCCAGTCTCGCCCACAAAACCACTATTAACATATTTTCCGGTATGTGAATGGGTGTTTTATTTTTTTTTTTACGAACTACATATAAGATAAGAAGACTTTATCGTCCAATGGTTTAAAAACACAGTGGAAATTTGCCTTTGGCATCTTGGTAGTCAGCCAGCAACAACAGCTGGGCACATCCAGCACAGTAAACACAACAAGTAAATAAATAAACACATGAAATACAATAACACATAAAATACAACATTACAATATCATACAACAGCTGGGGATTCATTGTAGCTCAAAGTTCACCTGAAGATGCTCTGGTTCAAGATATCCACTGCAGACGGCACAAATGACTTTTTGTACCCTGCTTTTTTAGCTAAGGGAACTCTGAGCCTCCTTCCTGATGGCATCAAAACAAATGCGGAGTTGAGAAACAAACAAAGGCTGACGAGCCAGATGCCTAGGGTCAGCACGCAGCATGTGCCCCTAGCGTTGGGGCCTAGAAACTAGATTTTATCAGGAAGTCGTTCTTCCGTCTTCAGTGAACTTGAGTGTAACGCTAGAGGGTAGGAATGACAAAGACAACAAACAGGTTTGACATGTCATAGCTTTCTGTCACTCACATTTTTCGTTTTTTTCGACAGCAGCCAAACCTAACGCAAAGACATGTTCTCAATGATTAACTCAGTGTCTTATTGGCTCACATGTGTTTTCTTCTTTTTCTTTTTTATCTGAAATCAGTGGCCTTTCTCTTGAATTTATAGTTTATAGTAATGTTAAACGCCCATGTAAATGTAGGCTGTTTGTTCTTTTTTTTTTTCAAATTGCTTTATTAAGGACGATGACAAATACATTCAAAACACAAGAACATACAGATACAGAACTAAAAACATAAACAATTCATGTCCCAGAGTTACAAAGCTCAGAATTCAAAAGTCAAATCACACACCAACTTCAGTCAAAAATCTCAAGGAAACTGAATCGAACGCAACTGGATTTGGTTTTTGTCTTTGAAGACATTTCACCTCTCATCCAAGAGGCTTCATCAGTTCATGCTTGCTTGACTACACTCTCAGAAAATAAGGTACAGAATTGTACCTTTAGGGGTACAATGGCTTGTCACTGGGGCAGTACCCTCTGAAGGTACAATTTTGTACCCTTGACACTGGGTACTTATTTGTACCCTTGTGGTTTGTACCTTATAAAGACCAATCTTGTACCTCTGGTGGCAATTTTATACCCTTATTTTTAAGTACAAAAATGGACAAAATACATTTTAAATTTATCAGAATGTATTTTTTATTTTCACATTTCAATTTCATTTAACTTTAAACAATGTAAAATTGTCCATTGCAGGCAAGTCCATTCTCCACCAACCTTAAAACTGCATACATGAAAATAACACTCATGACAGAAGATCTTCACATGTCAGTTTTGTACGTCTTTAAATACTATGTGGAAGTGTGACATATAAGTTGACTGGTGGAGTCAGTAGTGGTTTACTTGCCTAGTGACAGTTATTGGCAGAGGCGTATCACGTATCACCAAGGATCTAAATAGGTACTTTCTCGCATAAAAAAATATTAAAACTTAAGAAAGTGATGTATTAACAGCGCTAAAGCGAGAATTAAAACAGCTTTTAGCAGCTCTACCGCTGCCGGTTGCCGCGAAATGCATTCTGGGAAACTTGCATACTGTATACTGCGGTGTGGACGGGCTCTTTGTCTGCCAGGCTGTAGGTAGCTGATTTTACTGTGCATCCATGGTTGGCCGTTTGTGAATATCATAACATACAATATTGACTGGATGATTAGTAATTTTTCATACCTGCAAATCTACTAAAAAAAAAAAAATATTTCAAGGCTACTCAAAAATGGCTTAGAAGTTAAAATCTTCATTGAATACTTAAGGAAACAGTGAAACCTTCACATTTAAAAAGTATAACTACTACTGAAGAAAGACTAAATAATGATTTAAACATATTAATATTTAGCCTACTGCCATTTGTAGAGCCTAATACAATTGTACCCCAGCATGTAGAAGAAAAGGTACATATATGTACCTTTTACCACTGGGGTACATATATGTACCTTTTGGGCCCTCAAAAGGGTACAAATAGTTACCTTAAGGTCCAATAATGAGCTCTAGGGGGTACATTAGTGTAGATTGTACCTAGGGGTACAAAAAAGGACTCGTACTGTACCACTATTTCTGAGAGTGTAGGCTGGGACTAGTCCAACTAGCCGGTGTGGAGGTCCAGCTATTTAACCTCTCAGGAGGCGGTCACAAGGCCACTGAGGCCTATGGGTCGTATGTGCTCCATTATTGCCAACAACAGTCGTTAGTATGGTCGTTGGGGATGGTGGAAAGTTGGTTTCGACTTCGTTAGTGCTCTATTGTGTTGTAACGACAGTCGTTGGAGTCACATTAGGCCCTTTGTGCACAGCCATTGTTCTTAGAGGCTAAGTTGTTGAATCTCCTGGGAAATGTCTTCAAAGACAAAAAACAAATCCAGTTGCATTCGATTCAATTTCCTTGAGATAACTATGACCTGGATGAATGAGAATATTCACAGGCTTTCAGTCAAAAATGTTTCAACGTCACTTCAGTATCAGTCCTGCGAGGTCGCAAATGTTGTGCATAACTGCACGCTCCTTAGAGCTTTACAAATCTTTGAATATTTTATGGAGTCCATAAAATGTTTCATTCTCCCTCTTCCAATCAAACACACACAGAGAAAATAAAATGAAAACAAAAAACAAAACAACCTGCAATGAATGATGTTTGGATGTACTCTGTACTCTGTATGTCTGACCAGAATTACTCCGTATGAGAACAAAGCCAAAACAAAAGAGAAATATTTTAGCATATTTTTAGTAAATATTTAAGATTGAAAAACAGAGCAGCAGGAGGAACATATAAGGAAATAAAAAGAAAAGAAAGTTAAAGATGATTGGTGTATCACTCGTGTTTGTTCCGACTGATGTTGGTCCAGCTTTAGCTCACCCTCTGATCCTTACAAGAGGCACTATAGCCCATTGTGGTTTGAACTCTTATCATTCAGTATTGATTGAGAGAGGGAATAAGGTGAACTGGCAAGACCCAGGCTGTGGATGTATCTGAAATCACTACCTACCCATTATATAGTGGACTATATAGTGAGTCCGCCTTTGATTTCGACATCCCAATTCAGCCCCATTCTGGTACCTGATGAGCTGGTACCCAGCCTCTTTGTGTTGCTGAAAAGTAGTGATGATGATGACAACGATGTAAGAGTATGAGCCCCGTCTCTCCACATGAAATATATATTGATGATTTGACTGATTCAGAATCAGACGGTGGATACAGCTGTCTGGAAACAAACCATAACAACAACCATCAGAAATTGCCAATTTATCAGCAACATAGATTTTAAATGTACTCCTGAGGGAGCCATCTATGTCCAACGATGTGCGTCAAATATTAACAGCAAGTGTTTACTATAATGGCACAACATAACTGAACTAGAGGCATTCTTACAATGGGGTCACATCAACCTGGCAAAGTACTCAAAACTGCAGTAGTAGGTCCCACTATAGGTGTCACCAGGACCATTTTGCCCTGATGAAAGACACACACACACACACACACACACACACACACACACACACACACACACACACACACACACACACACACACACACACAGAAAAGGCATTGAAAACATTGAAAACATTAACATTAACAGCCATCACAGCTCTGGCTGTTAATGTTCTCACCTTGTCAGTCTGTGTGTAAGTGACCAAAGGCTATGACTTGATGATGTCAGATGATTGCCTTTACTTTGTTGTTATGGAGCTCATACATAAATGTGGTTTAACGCAAGTTGAGAAACATTCCATTTGATCAAATTCTTCAGAAGAAAAAAAACATATACACCCAACAAATACAATAACTTGTGCTTCTCTGTGTTTGGTCAGTAATATGTGGCCAGACTGAGTGTAGACTTTTGTTTTCTATGTACCAAAAAAATGGAGTTATCGAACACATGTGCAACCCCTTACACAACTGAACACTCGTACAGGTGCTGCGAAGTCTGTTACAAATGCAACATGTTCCTACCAGAGAAGTGTCATTGTAACAGACAGAAGAAATGACAGGCGATATTCTTTTTGTAGTTTTTGTTTCTGATATGTGTTTTAATATGTGTGTTTGCAAGTTCACTATTCTTGGCATTAAGAGTTGTGTAATGGCGCCCTCTACTGATCGTTGGCGGACGTACTGTGTCATTTCCGGTCTCTCGTCAGTCTGCAGTCTGCACTGAGCTGCACTGGGAGAGGTTTAAGGCAGCTCATCCATAAATTAAAATTACGAAGTTTTAATGCCCAATTAAGTGCATAGAGTTTAATTATTTTTAATATCATTAGGGCAGGTAGACCACGTATTTTTCTGTTTGATATTCTGCTTGTAAAGTGAGTTTTGAGAGTTTGAAAGAGCTAAACACGTTTCTGCTGTGTGTGTGTGTGTGTGTGTGTGTGTGTGTGTGTGTCCGGGATACGCTTAAGATCGTCTTTTTCTCATGTTAGGCATTTGTAGGTTTTTTTGTGTAAAATATTTATTTAATTGCTTATGTCGGTCATTGACAAACACGCTGTAATGGGCCATTTTGAGTTTTAGGTTGTTAATGTAGGCTAAGCCTTGACATGTATATTCTATGTAATTGAATGTCCTGTAATTAGAGACAGAGCAATATTTGGAATTTGGTCATATTTCACTGTACTTTTTATTGACATGTTATGAGTTATCCTCACGCTTATGTCAGTCTGCACTGAGCTCTACTGAGAGAGGCCAGTTGTTGATGAGATCAATCAGTCAATCAATCAATCAATCAATCAATCAATCAATCAATCAATCAATCAAGTCTTTATTGTCATTTAGTTGTACCAACAAAAGTAGTGCGGCAAAAATGAGATTGCGTTTCTCCAGGATCCATAACACCAACATAATAAACACACAATATATAAATATAATAATTTAAAACTAAAACTATGACGAAGCCTCATGAAGTGCAGCAGTGCACATGCTCCAGATCTGCAATTCAGCAAACTAACAGCTTGTGGTAGGAAGCTGGTGATTAGTCTGTTTGTTCGGCCTTTTTGACTCCAGAACCGTTTTCCTGATGGGAGCAGTTCAAAGAATGTGTAGATAGATAGATAGAAGCTTTGTGACACCATTTTGCTCTTTCTGGATTCAAACAGGAATAAACCTGAGTTCAACATGATGTGCCTGTGTCCAACGTCTGATTGCACACCACAACACAATGCTGGGGTTTCCAGACCGTCCTGGCTACATCATGAGCAGCGTGACTTAAAGGGGTACTATTTAGTTTTTGGAAAAGAAATTTCAATTCAGGTTTTGATTTTTTACAGTAGGTTGTTTTCAGGGGAAAACAAGGTCCCCAGAACACTGTTTGAAGCTAAAAAGGTGACAGGGTCTGCCACATATAAATAAAGTTTGAAACAGTTTGAAATTGTGATGTCCTTTAAGATCAATTTTATTATTCAGTTTATTCAGTCTTGAAAACAGAGTTTTTTTAGGCATAAAAAGTCAGTTAAAAAAGATCTTTCTGTTTCTAAACAAAATGTATTCTGCAAAACTATGTAGTGAACCTTTAAAATCAAATGTCAGCTTATCTGTTCCTATTTTCCAGACACAAATAAGTGATACTGTCAGTTCACCATCCCTTTGATTACGCTACTCCTGCATGAGTTTAACTGCAGGCTTCAACATCCTTCCAGTCTTATTATAGCCGGTCACTTAAAAACACCAGAAAGACTTATTTGTAAAAACTGTAAAAACATATTTAAAACGTTGTATATATTTACTCATGCTGTAAGCTGTATGGAGATCTGCTGGAAACGTACACACACGCCCACATGCACACACACACACACACACACACACACACACACACACACACACAAACAGAACAGAAACAAACAACAAAGGTTCTCTTGCATGATTTGTCTCATGTGGGACCAATGTACACATAAATGCAAAGGACGTCTTTTTCGGTTTCAATTCATACCACAAAAAGTTTCCATGGTAACTTGTGGTATTTGAGTACGTTTGACACCGAAGCGTTGCGGTGCAGTGTTCGTATGCAGATGTTATTTCCGTTAAGTCACGTCTGAAGGTCAGAGGAACTACAAAAACCTCTTGTGCTATTTCAGCATTTCAAGTCTCAAGTTTCTCACAAAGTTTTCGACAGTGTTGTATAAAGTTCCCAAAAGTCATACTTGAATTAAAGATAGATAAAATATGTTAATTTAAAAATTCACTAATTTAACTAGTAACAAAACTTATCAGGTTAATGTAGTGAGTAAAGAGTACAATATTTGATTCTAAAATGTAGTGGATTGGAAGTATAAAGTAGGAGAAAAATTTAAATACTCAAGTAAAGCCCAAGTACCTCAAAGTTTACTTTGCAGATTTGTTGCATCTAGACATGTTAATTGTATGTAAATTGTCTATACTTCAATATACCTACATGCTGTTATCATGATATGAGACTACATATGATCTTAGATTCTGATTATTGTTAGATCATGATGGAGTTGTCTTTTCCTTGTTTTAAAGGCTACATTACAGTAAAGTGATGTCATTTTCTGAACTTACGAGACTTAATTAGGTAACTTCATTCTTCCTAATGTCATCATTATTTATCAAAAGAATCTTGTGTTACTATTATATGAAACTACCAATAGTCATCCCTACATTATTGCAACAATATGCATATCGAGGTATTTGGTCAGAAAATACAGTGATGTTTGATTTGTTGCCCAGTTCTAGCATTTATCAAGTGCTCTTGAGGAGATTTCGAAAGGTCTAGATGAATATTTTTCAGTTCTACAAATGTGTAAGGGACCTTGAACATGATAGATAAACACAGTTCTACAGCACTGTAGAGGAGATGATATCTTCACTTAAAACAAATCTTTATTTCATTTGGTGTCTTGAAGTGCTGTAAAGTGTTGGGTTTCATACATGGGCGAATAATCAATTCTTCAGATGAGGTTTTGGGATATAAAATTAATACAATGATGAGTTTACATAACAATTATTTATTTTGAATGGCATTTTTTTCATTTTCAAACAGTTGACACACATTTGGCATACAATTTTTGCCATGATTACATTTGTACTTTTTACCTTACAGTCGTATGTAGCTGGACCATGAATGATTTCTGATGATAAAGCAGGATTATTTAGAGCTCTGATCACATACATCTCACATCCTCAAAAATTATAATAATTTCAGCGCCTAAAGCGTCACAAAGAAGATTTTACCAAAAGAATAACTTAATACTAATAATACTAATCAAAGTACAGATCCCCCTGAGGGTCATGGCGAGAAATTTTTTTGGAGTACTTTTGCCTTCTCTCACAACACTTTTTTCTGTCCTAGCCTTCTAAGCTGCATTTTTATGGATCAAACAGACTGACCTCTTCGGCTTCTTTCCTGGTATTCTGCTGCTCCTCTTGGGATGTAGAATTCTTTATCCCATTTAAATTCCATCATGTTCAGATAATGTCTAAGCTCTTTCCGGACACTGTTTTGAGCCTTCTCCCTGTTCTCATCTGTGCATGTCTGAGATGTTTGCTGCACTAGCTCTCTCATTTCTTTCTCATTTTTAAGCAAGTTGCTTACGCTTTCAGCTTCAGCAGTGGCCATAGGACCATACCTGTTTTTCACTTGTTGTCAAACCAAACAAATGGATCCATTTGTTTTCCTCGTCTGAGGCTGAACCCCTGACACCTGACCTGCTCTGGAAGTCTGATGGTTCCATCAAAATATGACTTCTTCCTCTTCTTAGATGGATAGTAGGTCATCACTGCATCAGCTACATAACTGTCCCAAGTGCTGAGACAACATGCAGCAACAATGATTCGCCCAGGATTACGGCCAGAAGTGGACATGGAGACTCCGTAGTACCTGACTGAATCTTCTGCAGTGTTCTTCTGAGAGACACAGATGGTGGAGGAGACTAGATCATTTGATACACCCAGCCTCTCAATGATCTCTCGAAGCCTGTTCATTATTTGATTTTCATTCTGTTGTCCAGTCAGGTGTACAATCTGTAAGAAACCACAAATGTTATCAAGCTGCTGTTACTCCTACTGATGGGATAACAGTTGTGATGGCCAACTGGCAGTCCTGCAGAATATCAATGAATTCAGAAAATCTGTTAAGGGAAGAAACTGCTGGGGTGCCAATGCATTGACTTTGAGACCCCTGCAACAGACACTTTACACATGCTTTCACAGCACATGTGATTTTTCATAGGTTGTGAAAAACACATTTATAATTTCCATATTTTTAGTTGTTCACACAGATACCCAGTGTTGTCCAATTGAGACCACATTGAAAATCTTTATATTTTTAAGAAATTTTAATAACTGAAGAAGACCAAAGGAGTCCTGAGTGTCATGGAATCCACAGTCCACAGACCCCACTGAACATTTATGGGGGCATTCTGTGACATCACAGGAAGCTTTATTAGATGCTGTCAAGCCATGGTGTGCTAACATGGGTCATCTGAGTAAAAGAAATCACTAGAAGTGAAAAGTAATGTTAAGCTATAAACTAACTACATCGCAGTTGCATGGCTTCACATCACCATCAATAACTTTACTATAAATTCATAAATCTACAAGTTGTAATGTTAGAGTATGAATAGTTGCAACTAAAGTTGGCCTGTGAAGACAGACTAGCGAGAAGATGATTCTCCATGTTTGGCTTGGTATTTAATACCCCTAACAACCTACTAACCTCGGCTCGGGCTCTCAGACTTTTAGACTTGATAATTTGATGACTTTTGGACTTGATGATCCCTGATATAATCTGTAATATTTGAGGATGCTTCTATACAACTTGATAAGAAACAGTTATAGTATCTTTTGACAAACTATAAACTCACCATGTCCACCACGCACGAAAATGGACTCCGCTTGGGTAGTTGGGAGGAGTAGCGTTGAAAAGGCCCAGGGTAGTGGTCCCTCAATGCAATCAACATGTCATCATCACTCACAATATGTTTGGGGGTATATTGTGGTTTGTTGATTTCTCCCAAAAAGAAGATGCTGTGCAGAATCTGTTATGTCAAAAAACACATGAAAATAGATCACTTTCTGTGTTGTATATAACAAAGAAACACAATGTGTACAGCTACATTATGACACAGTGAAAAACAGACATTTTCGAAAGTTCAGAACAGTTACCATCGGACATACCTCGTCCACTAACACTGAAGGATGATTTTCACTTAGTTTAACCATTTTCTTGATAATCCGAAAAGCATTGCATCTGAAAGGGTCATCTTCCATAAATTCGACAGCAGCTTTTTCCCTAAAATATTAAGAGTGATTGAATGTTACTGAGCACATTTAATCAAATACTGCACACAAGTACAATTTACATCCATTTAATAACTTTAGTTACTAGTTACATTGCAGAGTACATGCTCCATAAAAGCCAAAGCAGTGCGTTTTTAATTTTTATTGGGAATCGAAAAAAACATTTTAAAAAACACTGATTCTGAAAATTATAAAAATGCTGAATTTTGGATCCAGTAATTTGCCAGGCTGGTCGACCCATAGTGTACAGTAGCTATTTATGTAAATATATGTATAATCTACTTTTACTTGTATTTTTGATAAATTTACTTCCACAAAATACATTTTATATTCAACTTTTACTCAAGTACTATTTGTATGGGTGACTTTCATTTTTAGCAAAGAAATACTTCAATGTCTCAATATTAAGAATTTAAAAAAAAAAAAAAAAAGAAAGCAGAATAAAGTGTTTACCACTTGTGGTTTAGTAAATCAGTTTACTTACGTTGTTCTGTTTCCATTTACAGTAGCCTGATGCAGTTGGAAATAATGCACAACATATTACAACAAAAACAGAAATAAATTGAATGATAATAACATAATATTGCATTAATATAATATAATATAAACAAAGGAGCAATTTAAGTCAGCTACTCACCATTCTAGATGATGGCTAAATGAAACAGAAAGAAAGAAGAGAAGCCCCTCCTCCCCATGATTAAAAACACTCCTTATCTAGTATCATGCTGCCATTGCCGTTACAATAAGATATGAATACTAGCATACAATCATTAACTTATCCATGTAAATATCATGCATTATATATTGAATGCATGCATTGTTCTATGGGGATGTCACAGTACTGCTTTGCTCACTACAGAATAAAGAAAGAAATCTTTTTATTTACCTGTACTGTATCAGTGGACACACAAAGAGCACCAACACAAATGTCAGATGCTAACTCTTGAAATAAAAGCTGTTTCCACCAACAACAGGTCAGACGGGTCCCTGAAAATACAAAAAGACACCAGTGTGAATGCAGAAATACTGCAACACCTGATGATTTATCTCTTGCGCAAGTGTGTGTATGGTGTGTGTGGTTATGTTGCTAAAGTGATTCCACTAAACAGCAGCAAAAAAAAACCTTAAGAAAACTGAAAGTAGCAATGAGAAAGTTGCTTATGCAGCGACAACTAATTTAACCATGGGAACTAAGAAAGAAACCTGTGTTATAAGTTCACGTTTAATGCTTCTATGTTGCTGCCAAGTTATCCTCCACAGTTTCTTCAGTTGTGTTTATTGGTCCCAATTTTGCTGTTATATGTAGTGAATGGAGGTATATTACCAAATGTACTCTTTACTGTATTCATTGAAACTCATATCTTGTGGTTTGTCAGTGTTGATTTCGGGCTCATGAACAGACTTTCACCGGGAAAAGTATATTTTGTATCTCTTATATCCCACTTTTCCAACCATTTATTCTATATTCAACTATTATCAGCTTATTCATTCTTTAAGACAGAAACATCAGGAGTTTTATGCAACTCATCAGCCCTATTCATAGTAATTGATTCTTTCTCACAGTTTTGATACTGTCTTCATGCTCCTTCAGCTAATTCTTTATACAAATCCAAGTCAGCAATGTAGTTTAGCTCCCAACTAGTACTAAAGCCACACAATTTAGCTTCTAGTCTATTGTATATTTTAAATCCTTCATTCTCACCCAGCTATTATGAGTCTTCATAGTCCTTCATCTGTGACGTCCAAGAAATCAAAGCCGGCAATTCAGTTAAGCCAGCTTTTCAACAACCCTTAAACTATTCCTAATCTTCCATACATGACTGGTATTATTGTAGTTTTTAACATGCGTATTTAGAATCAGCTTTTCAGCAGGCAGCATTCACAACCACAACTTCTTCAGAAATAGTCTTTTGTAGTTGTCTTCTTATGTCCTTCTCTTTAGCTACTCAACATATGTCACTATAGCTATATGGTGTGTTTATACAATAGTAAAGAATCACTTCTTGAGATGAGGTTTCAGGAGATGAAATCAAAACAAGTTGTGAGCCTGAGCTTACATCGCCATAATTTTATTGTGAATAACATAATCAATACATCAACTTGTGCATCTTCTGCATACATCATTCAAACAGTTAACACATATTCGTATCTTTATTGTCACAGTCATAAGCAGGATATATTTACAGCTCTGATCACATGAATGTCATGGCCACAAAGAAATATGTTTTACTGATTGGATGTTTGTTTGTAACAAATCCTGCCTCTTACATGCATGAGCTTAAAGAGAACCTGTAGAAGTATGACCTTAAAGGGATATTCCGGTGTAAATTAATCCATGGTCTAACACACCTTGACACTGAGTAAGACCCCCCTCGAGAGATCAAGTTTGCCGACCGCTAGCTTAGCTAGTTGTAGCAACTTCAGAAAAGACCGCACGATAGCAATACACTGCAGCTTATGCCTCCACCAAGAAACCGCCATCAAAAAGCCACTCATAGCCACAAATAATGGTCAGAACAGCACCAAACTTCAGCAACAGTACATGTACAGTCCCAGCACACAGTACGAAGCATCAAACATCTGCTAGCTTTGCCGGATTTCAATTAAAAACACAACTCAACTCACCCCTCTCCTCCAGCAGCCTGCCTGTGTGGGGAAGTCCTGACGAGTCGATTACCGAGTGCAGTAGATTTCCGCAGGTCAAGGATGAAAATGTACGATTATTACACCATGGAATGCTCAGTTCTTATTATCGAGAGCTGACAGGGAAAAGAACGGAAGTAATGGAGTAATAATCATACATTTTCATCCTTCAGCTGCGGAAATCTACTGCACTCGGTAATCGAGTGGCTTTTTGATGGCGGTTTCTTGGTGGAGGCATAAGCTGCAGTGTATTGTTATCATGCGGTCTTTTCTGACGTTGCTTCAACTAGCTAAGCTAGCGCTCGGCAAACTTGATCTCTCGAGGGGGGGTCTTACTCGGTGTCACGGTGTGTTAGATTATGGATTAAATTTACACCAGAATATCCCTTTAATCTTTAAATTGAGTGGACCTTAGATTCTCCAGGAATTTGGACTTGTGTTTTTGCACCAGGTCATGATGCTCTTTATCCAGCCTCCTCCCCTCAGGACTATCCCTTACTTTATCCCAGTCCTCCTTGGTCTACATTCAGCACACAATATTAAAAAAACAAAAAAGTTGTTAGTGCCAACAGAAGATCAATCATCAGGGACCTGCTTGTGCCCAGCAAACAACTGTAACTTCTCACCATATCCTTGAAGGCCTCCCCTCTGTAATAGCTCTTGGATGCTGGATACTCTATTCCCTTGTCACACAGCTGCTTCAGGCTTGAAGCCACCACATGCAGCTCCTCTCCATCGTAGGCATAGATCTTTCTGTCCTCACAGGTCATCAGAACGAGCTGGTCACACGGGCACGAGATCCCCTCCACTACACCTACAACCTGCATGCGTACTACCTCAGGAAGGTAATATTTTCCCCACCCATTCACCTCTTTATCTTCCTTTCTGTAAATGGTGTCATCCACTTCTCGTATCGTCAGTGTGGCCCCAGCTGGATTCTTCAAGACAGAGGTCTTGCCTTTTAATTGGAGCACAAGTTCTGACACCAGTTTTAGGTAGTCTGGACCTGCAACACATGCAAGAGAAGTTTGATGGAAATATTTAACAGTGCAATGTTTTAAGAACTGTGAGGAAAAGATGTGCTGTCTACCTTTTTTACTGTTGCACTGCTTGAAGGCATGCAGATCAAACTGCTGACTTGCAAACCTGAAAAAGCAGGAAAAAACAATGTTGCAGCCTTTATTTGTGACAACCCAATGACAACCCAATCAGTGTGCTCCAGTCCCTTTGCATTGCTTTGCTTTATGCTTCTTGGGCTTTCTTGTGTCCTTTCTCGTCCATTGACCTGCAAATGGTTCCCATCAATCACAAAGTATATATGGTATATCTCCCATTGTTAAGTCATATCTAAGGCTCGTTCTATTTAATGCAGTCATGACCATTTCCATTGCATCAGAACCTTATTGGATTTTTTATGGATTTTTTAAACTATTAGTCAAACTCTCAGTTGTAGTCAGGTTGAAACTTTATATTTTGATCGCAAAACACATGAAAATATACATTCATGGTGTTATTAATTGGTGTTAATGTGTTTTTTCTTTGGCAAGTGGCCATGGTAAAAGTTGGATAATACCCTCCGAGGTGTTTGTCATGAATGAAAAGACTCCGCGGACAGCGCGGAGGTAACCACCCTGTGCTGCACACTGGATGGTTCTGGCCTCTACGCCATCCATTCATTCCTGATAATGGAATGGGTTTGGTCCTGCATATGTTTACCTTATCAATGACACTTTGACCATGAATATGATTCACATCCAACACTGTAACATTATATGTGACAAAAACAAGGGAAAAATAGTAGAAAACCTCTCTGAACAGAACAGAAAACAGGTTCTTACTTCACTGGACCATCAGCCATTCTGGCTCTCTGTCACAAAGAAAACAAAATGTGTATTGTTAAAAGTAGTGGTGGACAAAAACTCAAAGCATTTACTCAACTTCTAAAAGTAAAGATATTATGATGGAATAACAATCATTAAAGAATCTGGGCCTTTTTTAAAGTTACTGTACCAATAGAGAGCAGCTAACCTAAATTTGCCACATTTTAATAGAAATACAACAAAATAATGTATAACAGGGGTGTCTTATTGGTATAAATATTGCATTTGGTTAAATGTGGGCCATATAGCTACAGTATTTATAGGTAGGTAGGGACTTTTAAGGTTACTCATAACCAGTTATATTATTCAGTATTTAACTGATAAATTAAGCAATGAAAGTTTGTCTTTCGCTCACAGTGCTGGAAATAATAGAAATGCCAAAGGGAGTTACTTACTTTTCTTTGGATGGGACCTTTATCCATTTTAGGTGGAGATGTGGCATACTGGCAGGAAGCCTTTAAAATAAACAGATAACAGAGACATTTTAATTTGAAAAATGAAAGAAATGTAATGGAATAAAATGAAATGAAAAATTAAAATCACCTTTTAAAGTAATTATAATGATCACTTCATAAATTGTTTTTTCTACAATTTCATTTAAATGAAGCTCAGTGTAATCTTCCAGTCCAATCACGAAGACTCTTTATTGAAGTGCGCAATAAACACAAGACATGTGAACAGCTGACAGCTGGGGGGTTAATGAATGTAGCATAAAATATTTTTTCACTCACAATGAAGTCTTTCCTGATTGAAAAACCTTTAAAATAGCATAATTTCAATATTATTAGCTGTATTTGAAAGGTAATTGTTTATGAAAAGTTCATCTCTCACATAAATTATCTTCTGTGACTGCTAACAATTGTGACAGTTAAACTGGTGTCCACTAACCAGGAAAACATTCCCGATCACTCTACTCATTGATCCAAGTCATGTAGGCCTATTCATTTTGACGTGGCTTGAACACTAGACTACTATTCCACACGGAGATGGCGGTGTCTGCGACCTGCACACCACTGTTCAACGAACGCTACAGAGCACACAATCACAGTGTAGGTGACTGTGTCGATGCCCGTCCGAAATAAGCAAATGTCAATAAATCGTCCAAAGGTGCATGTTGTCGGCCCTATATCGTTGCCATGAATGTCTGTACTCACATACAGCTGATGAGAGGAACAGTCTGAGGCTTCACGCCGAGCGGCTCGAGCGCAGTGTGGAGACTGCTGTTAGCTGTGAGTTGAGTGCGCAGCGTCCAGGTTCACTTGTGACATTTGTTATCATCGAGTGTTTCTTTCATTCCACACTCCGTTCAAATGGTTATTTAAAGTCAGTTCGCTATTAAGCTGACGCCAAGTCGATGTGAACACTATGTGTAGCCTACACTGTCATACAGCCTGCTCGTCAAACAGTCTGCAGAGTAGTCTATGTTGTGGCAAAGCGCGAGACGCCCAGATCAACCTGTGATACAAACACCGTCGATCATGATTCATAGGAAAGTCCAGACATGTATCTCACTCTTCTCAAAGTACCAAGATGAATCAGATATCAGAAAGGGACAGGATGACTCTTACCAGAAGTTAGGGCAGGTGTCAGCAACCTTCGCTATCCATAGAGACATTTTTGCCAGTGGCACTAGACAGATTTTCTTTACTAGGGACGGGAACTAAAGTTGGAAATATATTCACAGATTCGAACTTCACGGATCAATAACTCAAAAGCGAAACATTGTTAAAACACAAACGACGCCTCTTTCCCACCGTAGTAAGGTAGACAACGAGCTACAGCCGTATTTTCATCAAAACGAGCGGTCCTCCGGGCGGACAAATAACGTTGGTCTCTATGGGCAGCCGCCTGTGAGACGAGGGCGCAGGGACCATCTACAAATTGCAATACCGAAAAGAGAAACTACAAAAGATATTCAATAACTTCGCTAATATTCACTGTAGTGTCACCAAAATCACTCCACACATCAAGGGTCTCCTGCTGGTTATACTACAACTGTTAGTTGGAAAAATGTACTTTGCCATAATTTTGAGGAATTTCTATTGGGAGAAATAGGCTATTCAATAACTTCACTATTTTTCAGTGTAGTGTCACCAAAATCACTCCACACATAAATGGTCTCCTGCTGGTTATACTACAACTGTTAGTTTGGACAAATGTGGTTTAGCATAATTTTGGGGAATTTCTATTGGGAATAATATTCAATAACTTCACTAATATTCACTGTAGTGTCACCAAAATCACTTCACACATCAATGGTCCCCTGCTGGTTATACTACAACTGTTAGTTTGGAAAAATGTGCTTTGCCATAATTTTGGGGAATTTCTATTGGGAAAATGTTTCAATAACTTCAATATTATACCGGTGGATGAACTAATTTTGGGCACACTACGCTGTATAAGAGTGAAGTTATTGGACATTTTTCCCAATGAAAAATCTCCCCAAATTATGCCAAAGCACATTTGTCCAAACTAACAGCTGTAGAATAACCAGCAGGAGACCATTGATGTGTGAAGTGATTTTGGTGACACTACACTGAATATTAGTGAAGTTATTGAATATTATTCCCAATGAAAATCCCCCAAAAGAATGCAAAACCACATTTGTCCAAACTAACAGTTGCAGAATAACCAGCAGGAGACCCTTGACGTGTGGAGTGATTTTGGTGACACTACAGTGAATATTAGCGAAGTTATTGAATATCTTTTGTAGTTTCTCTTTTCAGTATTGCAATTTGTAGACGGTCCCTGCGCCGTCGTCTCACAGACGGCTGCCCATAGAGACCAACGTTATTTGTCCGCCCGGAGGACCGCTCGTTTTGATGAAAATACGGTTAGCTCGTTGTCTACCTTACTACGGTGGGAAAGAGGCGTCGTTTGTGTTTTAAGAAGATATTGATATATTGAGATATTGATCCGTGAAGTTCGAATCTGTGAATAGGCTATATTTCCAACTTTACCGAACTGATTTGCACCAGTAATCTTAACCTGACCTTTAAATTAAACTTGTTGTGTATCCACTTAAATTGTTTTTCATGTCATCACAAACCAAATTAAAATGATATACATCTTGAGTGTGACAGAGCCTTAAACACATTTTCATTCTTAATTTCTTCAAAAGTAAAAACTATAATCACAGAATTTAGAATTATAAAATATCTTGAAGACAATTTTTAGTGAGCTGTAACGATCACAGAAACAGTGTGAGAGACAGATACTATCATGAAATAAAATCAGTCTAACTTATGACAAAAACCTTATTCACTGAGGTTTATTAAACAAGCTCAAACAAAAGTAGTTACCATAGCTGAAGCGTAAACTGGCCTTTGCTGTCCTCAGGTAAATTACGATATGTGCTTTCATATTTCACATTCAAAACAAATGTGTTGTTGGCTGGCCCCGCCCACAGAAATTCCCCACAAACAGAGTAAGAATCAGAATTCCTTTATTGTCCCACAAACGGGGAAATTTGTGGCAAAGCAGCCAAAGGACAGTAATGTTACAAAAAACGATAACAAAAGTAAAAACAAAACAAAACAATATAACTAAAAGGTAAGAAATAGAATAAACTCGCATAAACATATAAAAATAATATTGTACAAAATTAACGTGTAATTATAAACAGTGTGGCAGTGAATTGTTATTTACAAATAATAAATATGGGTATTAAAAAATTGACCAGATAGTGTAAATCGAAAATAAGACATTATGTTTGTACTGCACAGTGCAGAGTGCAGAGGAAGAGCAGAGTGAGGTCTACTGGGAGCAGTGCTGGTTCTAAAGTCTGACCTGACCTGCGATACCTCTCCCATCCAGTCTATCCTCCAGTTTGTCGCTGGAGGAGCTGCCCAGTGCTGAGACAGTGACCTGCAGCGGTGACAGCGTGTCCATCATCCTGCTCTCACCCGCCACCTGCACTGTGTCAAGAGGGCACAAGTTCATCAAGTCTCCTCCTGTGTGTGTGTGTGTGTGTGTGTGTGTGTGTGTGTGTGTGTGTGTGTGTGTGTGTGTGTGTGTGTGTGTGCGCGCGCGCGTGTGTGTGGCTGCGGTGTCTGCAGCAGCGGAGAGACGCACCTGCAGATCATCAACCTCCGCTTCATGATCCCGGTGTCTTCTCCACTCCGGTGCCACACTGTTCCGTCCAGTATGGTGACTACATCAAACCTTTTTCTTCTTCTTGAAGGCAGAAAAGTTGCGCTCACATAATCTCAAATACATGAAATGCAAATGCATCAGAATATCAGGTTCGGCCAGTCCTCCGACTCGCTGCCCTCCAGAAATGAAGCTCCACCTTCCACACCGTCAGAATTTATCTTCTGGTTTGAGTGGGCACCTCCCTGTGATCCTGACTGACGGGCATGACACATGGGACCTCCACTCCCTCTCACTGCGCAACCGTGAAGAGTTTTCTAAAGACCTTTGTCTCCCCCTAGCGTTACACTTGAGCGGTAGTTTATGTACAGTGTTTATTCCTTTCTGTTGCGTCTTTATGTGTTCCCTTCGGAAAGTCTTAGGATATGAGTTGTGTTAAGAGGAAGAAACCAAGGGCTTTTCTCTTGTGCATGGTTCACAGTTAAACGTTATTTGTTCTTTATTCTAAGACATTAAAATGGGGAAAAAAGACATGACAGCTCCTGAAGCTGAAACATCTCAGGCGCCCCCTGGTGGCCGCCTGCATTGTAGGTCTGGGTCAAACCCTGGTTTATGGCTGGTTTGTACAGGGTCAGTCTGTGAAAATGTGTCCAGTGGTGGTCAGGTGAAGTGTTTATAATGTGGATATCTGGATATTAAATGCTCATCTGCAATTTTTCTGTTGTGGTCCCAGTAATAAGCTTCTATGGAAGCATATGTGCACCTTTATAGGCAATTTGCAATTCAATTGGCAAAATGGCAATTCAATTGGCAAAATGGCAATTCGATATTCAATTTAATCATGCAATTTGAAAATGTATTTGGCAATTGGCAATTAAATGTGTGTGTTTTAGGTTTTAAAGTACAACAGCGCCCCCTTGTATTGCATGACATTTGCCACACGCGTCATCTGCACCAAAATTCAATTTAGAATTCAGACTGTCACTTCTCTCATCAAGGCGGTTCTTCATTGACAACGTCACTCTGTGGCTGCCTGGTATTGGCTATTCCCCTCGTGAACAGCCAGCAGCGTTTGCGCCAACGCAGCGAAAAGCTGATTTAATTCGGTGGTTAATACGTCACTTTTTAAAGTTTTAACATTTTTTTATGCGAGAAAGTAACTGTTTAGATCCGTAATATGCGGTTAGTTTATCCAAATGACGCCTGTTTGGAAATTTGCTCCGACGTTTTCGGAGAAGTGTCGAGCCACCTGTGGGACCAGCGCTCCGGGAGGTCTCAGAGACAGCAGCCTGTTTCCCGATGTGATGGGCCGGTCAAACTGCGTCGTCATCCCGGGGAGACGGAGAGCCAGCTATCTTAACCGCAGCTTTTTGAAGATTAACCGCTAGCTGGTTAAATGATTTATGTAAGAAAAATATCGGTGTCATAGATGAAATCTAACGATGTGGCACTACGTTAGTTCGTTTGAATTAAAAGTGAAGCTTCATGTTTGTAACGTTAGTGGACAGAAGAGCAGCGCTGTCCCGGGAGCTCTGTATGTGCAGAAATCACCACATTTTAATAAAAAATGAGCAGATTATATTTTTTTTCATTTCGTTACTTTTGGACAGCGGAGATCAGAGACTGTGAAAGGTGAGGCGGAGACAGCAGCCCCGCGTCGAGCTGTCGTCGGTAATGGTCAGAAATTGTCCACACTCTATAGGCTACTTTGTGCCCTGCACGTCTGGGTGACAGATCCTCCATGCACACTACCCTTATGTCTTTGACAAGTGCTCCATGTTGGAGAAAAACCGCCTTCATCTCTGGCAGAAACACCTGGGTGCAGGGTACTGAGTGCCGAGACCGGCCGAGACCTGAGATGCACAGTCTCTGATCTCCGCTGTCCAAAAGTAACGAAATCACATCGGGAAACAGGCTGCTGTCTCTGAGACCTCCCGGAGCGCTGGTCCCACAGGTGGCTCGAACACTTCTCCGAAAACGTCGGAGCAAATTTCCAAACAGGCGTCATTTGGATAAACTAACCGCATATTACGGATCTAAACAGTTACTTTCTCGCATAAAAAAATGTTAAAACTTTAAAAAGTGACGTATTAACCACCGAATTAAATCAGCTTTTCGCTGCTTTGGCGCAAACGCTGCTGGCTGTTCACGAGGGGAATAGCCAATACCAGGCAGCCACAGAGTGACGTTGTCAATGAAGAACCGCCTTGATGAGAGAAGTGACAGTTTGAATTCTAAATTGAATTTTGGTGCAGATGACGCGTGTGGCAAATGTCATGCAATACAAGGGGGCGCTGTTGTACTTTAAAACCTAAAACACACACATTTAATTGCCAATTGCCAAATACATTTTCAAATTGCATGATTAAATTGAATATCGAATTGCCATTTTGCCAATTGAATTGCCATTTTGCCAATTGAATTGCCATTTTGAAAAATGAATTGCCATTTGAATAAAGGTGCAAGAATGTCATGGCAATATGACATTTGATTAATTCAATTTTAATTCATCATTGTCAGTGAGATTGTCAAAACTGTATTGAAGATCGCATTGCCACTTTGAACATTAAATTGTCAATTGCCAAATACATTTTCAAATTACATGACAAAATTGAATATTGAATTGCCATTTTGCCAATTGAATTGCCATTTTGCCAATTGAATTGCAAATTGCCTATAAAGGTACACATATGCTTCCATAAGCTTCAGTCAATTTGTTCTTTAAGTGTATTCAAGTAGCAAATCGCATGACATGGTTAAGCCCTGAGTTAAAAAAAAAAAAAAAAAAAAAAGTAAAGTAAAATAATGTATTTCAATTGTTTGTTATAGATTATTAGTATTTTATTGAATTTTTTTATACCTTTATTTTCACTTTCTGGTCAGCAGGTCAAATGACTCCAATATAATATTAAAAAACATGCAATATTCATAGGTCAGTGAAAACAAAGGCCAAAATGAACAAAGGGTAGTAAAGAAATAATAAATTGATTAAATTGATGAAAAATTTTAATTATTATAATCAGTATTAATATTGATAATACTCTGTCATCTTTTTCTATCAAGTCTTTATCTGCAGTTGTTTTCTCTACTGCTCAGCTCTTTGCTGGACTGTTACAGTGTGCTAATAAGTAGAGGAATGACAGTGACAAAAAAGTTATGACAAGTTGGTAGAAGACATCTAATGTAGCCTTGTTATTTTTAGGTGTAGTTGTTTTTCTTTTTTAATTATAACACTTTTTAAAAATGTTCGTAAAATGTACAGATGTGTGAATATATGTAAGTCTAAAAAGTATTTCACATTCCTGTCCAGCTGGGTGTTTTCATCTTCAGAGACAGGCTTCCATCATTCCTCAAAAGTAAAGTGGGACCACTTTGAATTAATTCAGTGAATTAAAAAAAAAAAAAAAAAAAACTCAAATCGAAATATTTATTCACTCCTGCCTTCGTCTCTGGGACACACAAGGCCACAGTGGTGTGCCCAACCATCCAGTCAGCCTGTTTTCTTTTATTCCATCAGGTTCAGTGACAGCAAGCAGGTAGAATTCCCCAGGTTGCTGTTTGCTCTCTATAGTGGGCAAGAGTGGCTTTAACACTCATTACTGTAACATGAATATCCAACAAACATCTACTGTTGCAGCCTGCTGTTGAAAGTGATGTGGCTGATGTCAATGACGACCCATCATCCATCATACTGTGCTTTGGTATCAAAGTTGAGTTATAATGGGTTTTTAATAAGACGTGTTTAATGTGATCTACTGTGGATGTGAACAATGTAGTAACATCTTCCCGTTTGTTGTATATTCACAAATAGAATGAGGGTTTCAATGATCTGATATTGTTTTAAAGGATATAGTTATGAAATTTAGAACATTAAAAGATAAATTCAGTCATTATCTACTCATTCCCATGCTGATGGAAAGTCAGGTGTATTGTTGTAGTCCACAAACAATTTCTGGAGCCTCACGAGTCTTTCAACATTCTCCTAAAACACTAAAGAAGCTCAGGACTTGTTTAAAGATGTAAAAAAAAAAGAGAACAACCAAATAAAGAGGGGGAAAAAACATTAAATGGCTCCTTAAAGCTTTTCCCGTTTTTTAATTTATTTATTTATTTAAAATTACTTAATTTAAGTCCCCATCTGCTTCAGTTGTTTAGGAGAATGCTGCAACGCTGTCTTGCTGTGAAGCTCCAAAAGTGTTCTGAGGATTATGAAACTTTTGGGGGAACTCATCCTTTAATAGCAGCAAACCACTATTTAGTATGTTAAGATATGTCTCAGCAGAGAATGACGTCACACGTCCTCTCTGTGTGTGCTGTAATCTGAGTTTCTCTGGTCTTTGTTTGGGAAGTGGGGCATTTTCACATGAATAAAGGTTTCACAAACTTAGTACAACAAATTATAGGTTTACATTATTTTATTGTTAATTTCACAATCAATACATCAACCTTGACATCCTCTACATCCTTGATTCAAACAGTTAAAACAAATATAGGTTTATAATTTTTGCCATGAATATATCAATATCGTTGTTACAGTAGTAATAGCTGAAGCATTAACAATGATAAATGATGATCGATGTGATGATAAAGCACAACATATTCATCTCTGATCACATGAATTTCTTGTCCACAAACAGGCAGGAATTTAAGTGCTGAGAGGGGTACAGAGAAGTTTCTACTGATGAAGAATCAAATTCACCAGATCAATCTGGTCACTTTATAAAGGACCATGAGAATTGTACTCATCAGTACTTAATATGCCATCAGATCCCTTGTGGGGTGTAGAAATTACTATCCCATTGAAACTTCACCATGCGCAGATAGTACTCCTTAAGCAGTTTCTCTACATCCTCTACAGCCCTCTGCCTGTTTGCAGGTGTGCATGTGTCAGACGGTTGCTGTACCTGCTTTCTCATTTCTTTCTCATTTTTGAGCATGTTGCTCAGACTTTCGGGTTCAGCACAGTTGCCATAGGGCCACTCCTTTGTTTCACTCGTTGTCAAACCAAACAAATTCCCACATGATCTGCAAGGAGCCATTGGGGCTCCATTACTGATGCTAAACGCCTCACACCTGACCTGCTTTGGAAGTTTGATGGTTCCATCAAAATCTGGATTCTTCTGCTTCTTCTTCTCTTTCGAATAGTAGGTCATCACTGCATCAGCTACGTAACTGTCCCAATTGCTGAGACAGGATGCAGCGACAACGATTTGGCCGGGAACAGGGCCAGAAGTGGACATGGAGACTCCGTAGTACCTGGCTGAGGTTGGGGTCTTGTCGGGCTGAGAGACACAGATGGTGGAGGAGATCAGAGCTGTTCCTCCATCCTCCTTCAGTTGAAGAATGACCTCTTTCAGCCTGTTTTTTATTGCATCTTCATTCTGTTGTCCGTTCAGGTTGACAACCTGCAAGAAATCACAAATATTATTTTTAAACATATTATCAAGCTTACTGAGTAATCCTTTGTGTTTGTTAAATTCTATGATGATTAAACAAACACTGTTATATTTTTAGCACACTAGCAATTTGATAGAATGTGATATGGAACATTGGACGAACTATAAACTCACCATGTCGAGCACACATGTAAATGGAGCCCGCTTGGGCAGTTGTGAAGTAAAGAAATCAAAAGGTTGAGGGTATTTGCCCTTCAACTCATTAAGCAAGTTGGGATCTTTGTCCAGAATACTTTGTGGGGAATATTTGGGGTTGTTGATCTCCCCAGAAAGAAGATGCTGTGAAGAACCTGTTGAGTGAAAACACATTCACAGAGAGGTTCTGAGTTGTGTGTATCAGAGAAGCTTTACATGCAGAAAATACACTATGACAGAGCAATGCATTATGTAAAAAAACAGAACATTTCAAATGTTCATAACAGTCCTCATCAGACGTACCTCATCAACCAACACTGAAGGTTCTTCTTTGTCCTTTCTCTCTCGCGCTAGTTTCACCATTTTGGCGATAATCAAGAAAGCACTCGTTCTGAAAATTTCTTGCTTTTTCAGAAATTCTTCTTCCCTGAAATAACAATTGTTGACTGTCAGAGAATGTATTTCCTGTGTAAAATGCATTGTGAATAAATATCATTAAAGTACAGAGGCGTATTAGGGCCAGGGGTGAGAAAAAAACATTCTGAAGGAAGTTTTTTCATTTTCATTATGCACTTCAAGAAAAAAGTCGAAATGTTGGGAATAAAGTTCTCATTTCAAGATTAAAGTCGTCCTTCTGACGACATCAAACAGCGCATGACTGCCTCAACAAAATGCCTTTGTAGATGAACTGTGCTTCAGAATCGGCTTTAGTAATAAAGAAAAATGAAAAAAGAGAAATAGAGAAATAGAAATGATGTGTTCAGTCCCGTCAAAAAACAAACTAATGTGTGTGTGTGTGTGTGTGTGTGTGTGTGTGTGTGTGTGTGTGTGTTACTGACAAGCAGACAAATTATTTCTCTTTTAGCTCATAAACACAGTGTAGACACTGTGTTTATGACCTAAAAGAGCAACTTGTCAGTATTAGGACTTTGAAGAGATTGTGCCGAAAACTACGTCTGTTCCGAAGGAAAAACCACACAAGCATGGAAGAGGTGTCCGCATTTGTGCAAGCTGAAATTCAAAGGATGTAATAATGGCAGAGACTGGAAGCTCGGGCAGCTGGCAGAGCTCCCAGGTCGCTCCCCTGATTGGACCAGACAGACCAGAAGAGTTGACTTTTTTCTTGACATTATACACGAAATTCACGAAACTGCTGAACTAAGTACTTTTTAGTCTATTTTAGTCTGTATAAGTACTATGAAGTAGGCTACTTCTACTGTGTATTTTTCGATTAATCCTTTGTCAAAGTCCTGACCAGAGAACAATAAGTGTTTTTGCCCAACTTTGATGTGGAATAAAAAACATTCCTTTCATAAGTAGTTCAAAATTCACATATTGCTGAATTTAGTACTTCCTAGACTACTTGCATGAATAATATGAAGTACTTTTACTGTGATTTTTTTACGAGTAATCCTTTGTGAAATGTAATTATTCTTGTTCTCTGGTAAGGATACTGACAAAGGATTACTCAAAAAGTACACAGTAGAAGTACTTCATATTATTCATGCAAGTAGTCTAGGAAGTACTAAGTTCAGCAATATATGAGTCTTGGACTACTTATGGAAAATACGTTTTTTTATTCCACATCAAAGTTGGGCGAAATATACTTATTCTTGTTCTCTGGTAAGGATTTTGACAAAGGATTACTCGAAAATTACACGTAGACTAAAAAGTACTTAGCTCAGCAGTATTTGAATGTTGAACTACTTCTGGAAACAATGTTTGTCTTTTTTAATCTCACGTCGTCCTTTAGTTTGAAATCCGGAAGGATACCTTGGTGATACCTTCAGTTCATTACCGGGAATGATTACTGTAAAAGTACGGTATGTTTCATGTTTCATGGGTCTGACTGTGAGACTGCAGGCGGCTCCACATTCAGCACCAGCGGCTCTACTGAGCGGTTTCATTACGATTACCGTAAATGTTAGATCATTTGCGCACTGGGCAAAAAGGGACGGCTGATTTCACCAAGCAAACGCAAAACCACGGCTGGCTTGACCGCAGTTTCCTGGCCCTAATACTCTTTACTATTAAAGAGCTGGAAATGTTTGACATTTAAATGGTTTCTGCAGCTGAAAGAATGCGGAAGTAGTTGACTTAAAAACATATGAAGAGTAAGTCAAAAAATAAATAATTTGGCACTGTGTAAGTTGCCTGTGTACATTTCTGACAACAGTATCACAATTCTGCTGCTCATGCAGAACGCAGCAGTGACCAGTCATGTCTGAGTGAACCATGTACTCACCTCGTCATCCTCGGTGGAGCAGCCTGATGCAAACAGAAACAACACACGACACATTACGACTATTACACATGGTAACAGAACTGAAATCAGAAATGCATAATTTAATAATAACGATAAAATATGTTCGTAGAGAGACCACGTAAGAGCAGCTACTCACCATTGTAAGGACGGAGAAAGTGAAAGAGAAAGAAGGAATGGAGCCCTCCCTCCTGCCTGACTCAGACCACCACTCCTTATCTGATCTTATGATGTGATGTAGAAACAGTCAATGTACACTCACACAATCAGATTGGGGAGAGATTTATCACGAAGGTCACTTTGTTTTATGGGAATAATATAGTACTGGCATGTTAACAGATAAGAAAGTCTTAGTTAAATATGTAACTGTACAAGGAAATACAAGTCAGACAGAATGTGCAGTATTCTGTCTGACCCCACTCCCCAACAGATAAGAAAGTCTTAGTTAAATATGTAATTGTACAAGGAAATACAAGTCACCCCCCCCCCCCAAAAAAAAAACCCCACTTCTTATCTGGTCTTATGATGTGATGTAGAGACCACACAGTCAATGTACACTCACACAATCAGATTGGGGAGAGGTTTACCACAAAGGTCACTTTGTTTTATTGGAATAATATAGTACTGGTATGTTCACTTCAAACAGATAAGCAATAAACATATCTTAATATGATAACATATGTTAAATATGTAACTGTACAAGGAAATACAAGTCAGACAGAATGTGCACTGTGTAACTGGGAGTGGTGCCACTGAACTCCAGTTCAAGCATAACATCCCGGGATGCAGCAATGAGTCATTTAGGCAGGGTAGTAAGAAGGAAACTGAAATTAGCTGAGCATGGTGGCTGAATTACAGCTTTCATGAACAAACACTTTGTCTCACTGAGATGTTTTTATGTTTTCATGCAGATATGACTGCCAAATTCAGTTCAGTATTTTCAGAAATTAATTACTGAATTATTAATTCATGCTCAGCACTCCACAGTAAAACATATTTTTTTAATTTTAAAACTTATCCAACCAGGATCTGCCCCGAGGACAGGCATTAAGAATAACTACAATAACTACTGTATACAGAAATACCAAATCTTCTTTCAGATGCTCTTCTTAGCTTATGTAGGTCATATACAGGCATCAGTATTAAACAGAGACTGTTTCATAACACTTAAAAGTTCCTTGTACATTAGTTAACTGTGTGTTTCCCTTTAATACTGTTTATGATTTTGTCATGTAATAACTTTTTACCAAAAATAAAATAAAAATACAGACAGAAGTCTTCTTGTCCTTCATTCTTTATTCAACAAAGAATTGTGCACCACAGTCTGCAGAATATGGAGCCAGAGAATATGACAAATACAATCTTTTTCATACACTTAGGTTCTTCTGTCTTATTCCTCTTTCCATTGTTTTACATCAGTGGGGCCAGTGGTTTCCCTAGCTCCAAACCAAAAGCGGCTTTTACTTTTAACTTCCTCCCTACTGGGGTTCCAGGGGACTTTTGGCTCAGTACACACTCCTAATTTGGCAAAAACAAAGTAACCTGTCAACACTATCTTTGGAACGGACACAGGAAACATCTGTCCAGGTCACTCTGACCTGTTCCTAGAGAAGCGCCAGGCCTTATTTAATATCCTGTTGTGCACAATATCCAAACCTATCCATAACATTTAATAACAATGTGTGTGTGAGTGTAGTTACACGATACACATGTGATACAATCTGACCTGTAATCAATAATGAGACTATAATATAGAAAGAGACATTAACCTCTACATATTCCCCCATTCGAGACATAATTTGTTTTGAACAAATCAAATACTCAAAATCTAGAATCTAGAATATATATTCTCGATCAGGATGTGCCCATAGTCGCACAAAGACAACAATACAGGCGGAGAATACAGAAGCAATCACGGTAAATGGTAACATATAACTTTAGTAAGATTATATCAGTGGATCTTCACTGTGAATATTGTGGTGACTTTGAAACCATTAACATATAATCATATCATTTTAACAAAATCATTCACTGCCCCCTTTTTCCAAGCATTAAAGCATTTGCATGTTTGTACATTGAGTCATTCGGGTTTCCATCAATATGTCACACTTCTGTATATTTGCAGGGATACAATGAACAAAAGAAATATCACTCAGTCATAATATGTTAAAACACCCATAATGTTGTTTATTTATCCTTTTTTTCTTTCCTTTTTACACTTATTTAACAGTTATCAGCAGAACAAAGACAAAGTACTTCAGCTGCTGGCTTCTGGAGACTGCAGAGAGAGAGAGGAAACAAGTTAGATCACTCAAAACAGAATAAGTATCAGTGTGACACAGAACTGGTCTGTAACTGCTCAGAACCACCTTTGTTAAAATATGCTTTGAGTTAATATGCTGTTCTGGAGGTGTTGTAGGATATACATCTAGAACAGAGAAGAAAAATATACTGATGTTGTTGCTTACCCTGCAGCAGAGATTATAATGCGAGGTTCTCCAGGAATTTGGATTTTTCTGCCATCACCAGCTTATGATGCGCTTCGTCCAAACTCTTCCCCACGGCGCCCTTCCTCACTTTATCCCAGTCCTTCTCGGTCTACACACAACACAAAATCATTGTCAGTGCCAAAAGGTAATCAATAACCAATGTCCAGCTTGGTCCCAGGAATTTATAGAAAAAATTTACCCAAAAATAAAAATTCAGTCATTATCTACTCAGCTCCATGCCAGTGGTGAAGTTTCTTCATCCCCAAAACAACTGAAGTAGATGGGAACTTGTTTCAAAACAGAAGAAACAATCTGGAAATAAAATATAACGGTTCCATACAGCTTTTCTGCTGTAATCCAAGTCTCAAGAAGCTTAAAGATCCCAAACTGACTTGAACTCTTTGAGCTGAACTCTTCACAAAGTGTTGGCATGCACTCCATCTGAAGTGAGTGCACAAGCTCAAGGGAGTAAAAAATGTCTTTTCATATCAAGTGTCTTAACACTTGGATTACACAGGAAGAGCTGTATAGAGACGGACTTTCCATCGGCACCAGGGTGAGATAATGACTGGATTACATTTTTGGGGGTAAACTCTTCCTTAAGCTATAACTTCTCACCATATGTTTGAAGGCCTCCCCGTTGTAATAGCTCTCTTCTGCTGGATACTCTATTCCGCTCTTAGCCAGCTGCTCCAGGCTTGAAGCCACCACGTGCAGCTCCTCTCCGTCGTAAGCGTAGATCTTCTTGTCCTCACAGGTCATCAGAACGAGCTGGTCGCACAGACACGAGGTCCCTCTCACTGCACCTAAAACCTGCATGCTCACTTCATCAGGAAGGTAGAATTTCCCCCACTCATCTACCTCGCTATCTTGCCCTTCATAAATGGTGTCATCAACACCTCCGACCTTCCATATGGCACCCGCTGGATTCTTTAACTTGTAAGAGCTGCCTTGATTTTTCAACACAAAGTCAGACACCGTCGTCGGGTAATCTGCAACACATACCATGCAAGAGGAGTTCAATGGAAATGGAAAACAAATATATATAATAGCAATGTTTTATGTTGCATGAGGCAAATATGTGTGCAGCCTACCTCTCCTCCCCATGCCCGGGATAAAATCAGGTGTTAGCCTGGAAAGAAGAAGTGTGATAGAGTTTACAAAAAAGAGCTAAAAAAGTGCTGATACTCTCAGCAATATTTACCGTGGCACTGTACAAAGAAATATGCAGTAGTGATGATGACCATAAGACAAAATATACATGCAAAAGTGGCAAAATGGTGACTTGGCTCAGTTTAAGAATAATCCCCCTGCTGAAATCAGCTAAATCCTTCAAATCTGAACCCATCTTTCTCCCTCCTCCACCTCCTCTGTTTTACTATCTCCTTTATCTGTATTTCTGTCGAATCTGATGTTTTCTTTTTTATTGCTAATCGTCTTGTGTGGCCTGCCCTCTTACAGGTCAGCACAGTCGAGAGGAGGCCATGTGGCTCGGGCACCACTTGGCAATACCTCTGCCTGCTCAGTCGTCATCCTGGATCCACACACTTTACCTATATTATACCAATTGTATCAGATATTCTGTCAATGCAATTTGTAAACGGTGATTGTGTTGTTCTGTTCTGTACAGGCGACATCTATAGCATGTCTGTCTGTCCTGGGAGAGGGATTCCTCCTCTGTGGCTCTTCCTGAGGTATCTTCCATCTTTTTTTTCCCTGTTTAAAGGATTGTTTTCTCAATATGACAAGTTTTTCCTCACTTGAATCGAGGATGCAATTTACTGTACAGATTGTAGACCCCACTGAGGCAATGTAAATGTGATTTTTTTTTTTAGGGCTAAACAAGTAAAAACTGATTTGAAAATGGATGTGACACCCTTACTTTCAGTGTATTATTTACTCTCATGTATTCTACCCATGTAAGCATTAACCTTCCAGTCAGGCTCAATATACGACCGTTATTCTTTGTGATGTTGGGAGCATCTCAGAGATTAGAGGTATTCTGCACAGAACAGAACAGAAGACGGGTTCTTACATGGGGAAGGTCAAAGGATCATGCGTCGCCATTCTGGCTCTCTGTCACCTGGAAAACAGTATTCCTATTGTTAAAACAAGAGGGTGAAACATACTCAAAGCTTCACTCAGGCAGCCCACTGATGCTACAACGGACTGATATAATATCATTACATATATATGCTGACGCATTCTTATGTAAATACATTAAACTATTGTTTCTTCTTCGGTCAGAATCGAAAGCTACAGACGTCAGATGTGTCCCTCCTAATCATGAATGTGAAAACTATCATCGACAACCGTGTTTAATAAGCTGCAGACTAACGAGTAGTACAAAAAACAGTTTAGCTTGGGTTTCATCATCACCCTTACGGAGTCGCTTTTTTTTTTTTTTTTTTACTTAAATTTTAAATAAATAAATGGAAAACACAACTCCGTCATCATTAAGGCTTGTTAAACAATCTTGAATAAGAGTAGTTACCACAGCCGAAGAATGGACTGGATCATCTGCTGCTCTGAAGCAAGTTATGATTCGGACTGTTACTTTCGGTTCACGTCGACTCGGTGTAAACACTCCCCGCCTCTGTGCTGCATTCACCAGCACAGGGGCGGGTGCTGCTCACCGAATGTTGCATTCACAAACGCAACGTTTTAGTACATACATCTTTAAGTCTCACTTATTTATACATTTTCCATTTTCACAACAACATTTATACGAAAAAGTTGAATGTAAAAATTGTGGCTTTTATGGTTGTGTTTACAGCTTTGAAGGATTAAAAAAAAGCAACAACTTTATTATACCAGAAAACAAGTAAAACAATGACAAACTCACACTGGACAAATTTAATTGCTTGTACAAACTACAAAATCTAAATCACACCTCCATGTACAAGACATATCAATGTCAAATGTAATGGCTGTAATGAAAAAGTGGAATGAGAGGGGATAAAAACATCATGTAAGAGAGTAAGATTTTGTCATAATGACACAGAAGCAATGAAAACGTATGTACTGTAATGTATTCTAAGGGAATTACACAATGGGGAGGATTTGGCAGATCGGCATTTATGGATATAATATTCTATTACAATGATGATATCGTTGGTAAGAAATTCAATGTTTTTGTCCTTCAAAATTATACCCAGCTGGATGTTTTTAAAAGAAAACACATCTATTTGTTTCTACATGTGTGGTACATAGGTGACAGTTGTCCACCTATGATTTAATTATTGTTCTAATTAATGAATTTTAAGAATAGCCTGCACTTCATTGATGGTTTTAAAATGTCATTTCACAAGTTTATGAAGAAGTGGAAATCTGAGAAATTTTGAATTTTATTCATCAAATGTTGTCTACAAAATCCACATAATCGATTTTAACATTATGTCATTTGGTGTCAGTATGTCATATAGATTGTTTTCATTATCTGAATAAACACCGTTGGGATGTTATATATTTATATTTATATTTTTTTTAACAGAGCAATCTAGATTAGAGTTTAATTATTGGTAAATGTGTTTACAAATAACACGGTAAACAGTTGCTGTTGATAATACTTGCCGATGTAATAATTCCGATATTTCACTGAGTCTGTGAAGGCAACATACATGTGACGCAGAAGTCTTATCTATCGGCCTTGTAAATATTTTAACCGCAGTATATTTTATATGTATTAAGCATTATGTCAGGCTTACTTTGTGGATAGCTTGTCAGCTATTAGATGATTTAAACACCGAATGTCTTCATTAATATTGTCATGTTACAATATAAAACCAAGACACACTGCGCATGTGTAAAGATTAAGCGGATGCCGTATGTGCGCCAAGCGGAAGCTGTAACGTCCTTTCTGCTCCCGGACTGCCATCATGGTGAGTTCGCCATGAGAGTTTTAGCATTTTCTAAGTCGAATTTCTTTTTATATATCTCCTTGTTGTGGGATATCAAGAGTCATATGCATTTCTAACACACTCATGTGCATATTTGCGAAGTGTTTTATATGGTAATGTAGGTATATTTAGAGTTTTAACGACATACATGTAAGATGTCGGCTAGTGTCCGCATTACAACGTGGTCTATCAGGCGGAGAGGGCCGCGAGCCGCCCGGTGAAGCAAACCTATTTAAGTGTCTTGTACCCAAAATGTCGAGTTACAGCGTGCGCTGTCGACATTTATCCATTTAAATACATTGTATTTTTTCTGTTGAATGTAATCGTGTTTAGCGAACGATACACAAGTCGTTAGCACGAACATTAGCTAGCTGAAGTTAGCTAACGTTAGCTGAACCTTGTATCAGCTGTTGATGTATAGTAGCAGTGCTGCAAGCAGGGAAACGTGTGCTTAAACTCGTGTAGATCCGCAGCCCTCACAGGGGTCTGTTAGGATGTGTTAGAAATATGTGTCTGTTTTACGTTTCCAGCCCTATATAGAAGCCAAAACAGTACTACACTTCACAACCCCAGGGCAAAGCATCTAGCCATCTTATCAGCCTTTTCACTATTTTAATAGTGAATTATTTTTTTTAACCTGCAAATCTCTGGTGTCTGTCAGGTGTTCAAACGCTTCGTTGAGATCGGCCGTGTTGCCTACGTCTCTTTCGGACCCCATGCTGGCAAGCTGGTGGCCATCGTAGATGTCATCGACCAAAACAGGGTGAGCACTGTAGTTCACGGTGGATTGGTCAGTATATTGGCCCCATTTTCAAGTTGTTGATTGTGATGGGGTTTTGTGCCTCTTGTGATTTTCAGGCTCTTGTTGATGGACCCTGCACAGGCGTGAAGAGGCAAGCCATGCCCTTCAAGTGCATGCAGCTCACAGACTATGTCATCAAAGTACCACACAGGTAAGTGGGAGCACTGGTCAGATCTGTATTAAGAAAAATTCACTGTAGTCCAAATTGATATAGTTAAGGGTGTATGTATTGTAGCTTATTTGTGAATGTGTTTGTTTTTCTACCTGATGATGTGCTTCATAAGGTTGAACATTATACAATGAAGATTTGTGGAATGCTTTTCAGACCAGAAAAAAAAACATGGTTGCAAGTCCACCTTACACCAATTAGAGAACCAACTTCATTTACTGCATCTGTATCTCAATAAATATAGTGTACCATAAAGCACAGTTGTGACTTGATCTTCTGTGCTAATGTACAATCCAACTTAAAAATCCCATAGGCGTTATGGGAACCAGAGCAATGCTAGCCCACAAAATATTTAATCCCTACAGCAATCTATTACTGTATTTAAAAAAAAAAAAAAAAAAAGTCCTGTTAATTGATCGCATCACCTAACACACAGGTGTAGAGTTCTAACACAAATCTGGTGTCTTGTAGAAATATTGTGTTATTGAAGAGTGGTTACATGTGAATTGACATTGATGACTCTATCAGTACTGACTGTATGTAATGGTTTGCAGTGCCCGCCAGAAGTTTGTGAGGAGAGCCTGGGAGAAGGCCGGAGTCAATGATAAGTGGGCACAAACCAGCTGGGCCAAGAAGATCGAGGCAAGACAGAAGGTAAAGGCTGTGCTTGTGTTTCTGGTCGCCATCAATGCTCTAGATATTAGAAGGTTCGATGTGTAACAGTGTGTTACCAATCTCTTGATTCTTTTGTATGATTTCTTGTTTTCCGTAGTGCATTGTTTAAGACCCGTCACAGCTCTTATTGGAAATGTCTAAAACATGGCTTTAGAATTAGATGAGTGTTTTTATTTTTTATTAGTTACTCTAAAAATTCTCTCAATTTAATGGAGGCGACCGCGTGGTACTTAGGATAAGAAGACATCTTGAGTATTGAGAGTATGTTTCTTGGCTGACTGGTGCAGAGGTGTTTTTGTACTGGATGGTTGCATTTTTATTGCCACGTCAAACCAACACACAATACAATACCAACTTTAATGCAGAACCTGAGTAAAATGTCCTCTTGATGTTGTTCCTCACACCTTCTCTGCAGAGTGTCAATGAATTATCTATTTTCCTCCAGCAATTCCTGACAGTGTCATGTGCTTTTGTGTGATCAATTTAGTTAATTTGGCTATTTTTGAAATTTAAAATGGATTAATTCAGAGTTGCCGAATGCACTCACCTTTGAGGTTGTATCCTGATGCTTCACACCAGCATGGCCAAACTGAGTGCAGCCACAAACAGATTTTTGGTGAGCTCTGGTTGTGGCCCTGACCCTATCTCCTTGGTTATCTTTGCAGAGGGCCAAAATGTCTGACTTTGACCGCTACAAGGTGATGAAGGCCAAGAGGATGGTGAGTGCAACAGATTTCATTACTGCAAGATTATTGAACCAGACCGCACTAGCATAATTCTGGCTGTTCAGTACAAACAAATGAGGGGCAAAACTAATTTAACTCTGACATATGAATGTCTGTGGTACTACCTTACATCTATCATTTTTGTAATCAGCTCAAGCTTTTGCAAAATCCCCATTGCTTCTCTGACTAATTGTTTATTCCACCTTCAACGCACTCCTCAATTTATTCATGTTGTACTTAGTAAAGTGCCCTTCATTTTGATAAGAACACCCTCGTAGTTGAATATGAATTATAATGGTTCCACTTGTATGAGGCGCCTTTAGTGAAGCCAGCTCTAAAATGAACCATGTCAATTGTCCAGCTTGCTCTTTGTGGCAGCCTTGTTATGCTGGTAATGGAAGCAGTTGTGATGAATATGACTGGAGCCTTTTCACAGAGGACCAAACAGCTGAAGCACATAAAATTAATGTTGGGTCAGTTTAATTTAATTGTGCTATTGAGCAAGCAGCGACTGCTAGTGCCATTATCACTGCTCAGTCTCTGACCAACAAATGAAAAGTGATTATTAATTTTCTGAGCTGCAGCTTTATTTAACTCCCAACGACTCTTCAGTATAAACACTCGATTAGTCCAAGTTGTAAAGTGTGGTGATACTAGAGCGATCATTGAATCTGTTATTTGAATTAATGCACTGAATGTTTTGTTTCTGCAGAGGAACAAGATCATCAAGCATGAGGTGAAGAAGCTCCAGAAGGAGGCAGCAAAGAAGTGAAAAGTTTTCACAAAATAAATCTCATGTTCAGTTGTTCATCTGTGTCTTCTCTTCCTTCTGTCTACTTGGCAAAAATGGAATTACTTGAGATTTTTACCTCTGCTGACATTTATGGAGTGGTAAACAGAATGTGTTGCATTTCAACCAGGCAATATTTATAACTCTGTTCTGTCTGTGAACAGAACAGAGTTAAAGATTTGTTCCACTTGACTGAAAGGTGATGCTGAAGTAGAAGCTTTTTTCTTTTAGGCCAAATAAAAAGTGCACCATAGCCTTTTCTAAACATACTGCAATTGATCTACTGAGCTGTCTGCAGAGTGCTGACAATAGCTTGATGGTGATTGAAACATTTTATTTTTAATTCCGTGCATGTTTCACATACAGAAAACTGTTTTCAGTTTAACAATCATAAAGCCAAAGAATATGTCCACTGACATTCGGTCAAGAAGTTGAGAACCTAGGAAGAGAAATAAAATAAATGGTAGGAAAGGCAATAATGACTAATCTTTCTCTTACACACCTAACCTCCCTGTATTTTTTTGATTTAATATATGAACTACTGGAAAGGTTTAAATGTAAATGTCTTCTGATTTCAAGCACTAATGTTTTAAAGCAAAGTTGGCCTTCTCTAAATGGAGGGCATGAATAGTCAACTCAATGTTCAATTTAATGTTTGGAGGAGTAGATTCTTCCAATGTGGTGGTTGTGTTGAGAGAATAGGGAAGAGTTCCTGAGCTGAGAACAGGTTCTACTTTAGTACGTGTTATGTGCACTAACAAAAAAGGGCTGTATTTTTTTTTTTCATCGTTACCAAAAATGAAATAAAATTAGTCCAATTTATGTTGACTTGAAAACTTTAAATTTGATATAACTTGAAGACAGCACATTACATTAACTTACTGACATGTTTATTACCTACTTATGTCTTGTTAATCTAGTCTTGGCCTTCGACTTAATTAGAACAGGAGTTTGGACTGATGAACAGTCCACTGAATTAGTGTTCACTATAGACCAATTAAAATGAGCATGGCAGTCTTTTGATTTTAAGTAGGTCAGTATATATATATATATATATATATATATATATATATATATATATATATATATATAAATGCGTGTGTATATAAAGCTAATCATCAGGCAGCTTTTTGTTTCATGCCATTAACCTTTTTCTCCACTAGATGGCAGTATGAGCTAATAGTAGATTTTGACCCCTTTGTCTTTATTTTCACTTACTCAGAAGTAACGCAGTGCCAATCTCATGTATTTTCAGATGCATCTCGCTTAATTTTTACAAAGTCGTGTATAGAATAAACACTAGGTTGGACTGTGTTGCCAGGTTGTGCTGATGGAGGGAAGTAGGCCTGCATGGGTATCAAATTGAGCTGGTGTCCCACAAACAGGCCTCCGCCACAGTGCGTCCTGCCACCACTGGACTTGACTTGATGCAGATGTTCTTCAGAATATCCTTCAGCAGCCCGGGCCGGTCCTGGCTGAGGCAGCCATGGTAAAAGCTCCTGTCAGCCGCCAAACAGGTTCCACTCCAGACCTCAGAGAGGAGCTTGTAAATATTACATAACAACACACTTGAACATTGCCCAGCTGGTTCAGTGCAGAGAACAGGCACACGGCGGCTGATGCCAACACAACCCCCCCTCCCACACACACACACACACACACACACCAGGCGTCACATTCCTCCCTGGCAGCCTGGGAAATGTGGCGGAGGATGACTGAGAGGTGACATGACTTAGTGGTCAGCTCGCTTTGATTTTATATAAAAGTATAAAAAGCTGGTAATGAGCCATTGTTGTTCCACAGCTTCATTTATGTAACACGTCATTTTCTGTTTAACCTTCACAGTTCATCGATCCACCACGAGCACAGATCAGGTGCAGATACAGATAAAGTACGTTTAATCTTATAATCACTGGGCCTGATAAACATGCCTCTCTATGAGCGTAGCTCTGACGTCAGAGATGAATGGTAGCGATGCGCAGTGATGATAGAGGTGTCATTCACTCGTAACGACACCGGAAAACAGGCGAATGTCCGCTTCAAAATAAAAGCAGAACACATTAAGAGGGCCCCATTTTACATAGGGCACAGTTAAACGTTGCCTATATATTTGTTTTCTATAGACTGATATGATACACTTATTTATTTATATATTTTTTAGATAGGCATGCAAGCACACTGACCAGCTAGGTAAATCCTTAGTTAAGGTTGTTCATTTCCTCAAGTCCAAAAAGGTATGATAAATACTGGGAAATAATTTCAAATGCAAAGCAAAAGGCATATGCTACATAACAAATTGTTAGACTAGTCCATGACATCTGTTCATAATTTAATAATACCTATTCATCAAATTAAATTTTGCTAAAGATAATCACAAAATCAGCTTAAAACAAAAGATAATCTTAAAAACTAAGCTTAAAAACTAAAGATAATCACAAAATCACCTTAAAAACATAGCAAGAATTAAAGGATTTTTGTCCAAGCAAGAAAAATTAATTTTAAATGTATTTTGCAGATGGCCAGACTTCTGAAACGGTGTAAAAAAGTTATGGGGTTCGGTGAGCGTGATAAAGTTACTTGAGTGACTTTTGTGTGTCTCTTTCTGATTATGTACTTTCATAATTCTCACATTGTATTAGTTTTATGACAACCTGCGACTTTCTCATGTTGAAAAGTTCCCTTTTAATTTGACAAACAACACATGGAAAGTTCATGGCACGATTCTAAGGGGATCAAATAATTATTTGTCTGGTGGTGGTCCACTGGAGGGCCAATTCTTACATAATGCACATCTAAAGGTGCACAATGTAGCTTTGGGAAATAAATTATAATCACAAGAGAAAGAGCTGCATTGACTGATTTTGTATGCCTAGACAAACCAAATAGACTCTCTTCGTTTCAAGATTGAATAAACTGAATAAACAAACGGAACAACACAATCAGTTATGGAAAAAGTAATATATCTGAGTTTGTATTATTACCTCATTAATATTGCAAATATTACATTTCTTCTCCAAAATCTACATAGTGTCCATTAATGTCTTATTTATTTATGTATTTTCTCTGCCCCATGCAGAGTATTGTGTGTCTGGAGTCTGAATGGTATCATATAAATAAACTCGTCTGGCCTCTTACAGCCCCTGAGGTTCGTCTACTTAAATCGATGCGTTTGTTGAACTGAACGACATTGCTTTTACTTTGAAAGCCACACTTCCTGCATCGCCCCGCCACCTGTGTGTGTTTGACGCAGCTGAAAGCGCGAGAGCGAGAGGGGGGAGAGGAAGAGGGAGGTTGGGCTGACAGTGTGACAGACTTCGCGGGGACTCGGTGGATTAATCGCTGGCCGGTTCGCTGTCAGTCGGTACCGAGTGTCAAACTGACCGCCGGAGGACCTCCGCCTCGTTCGAACCCGCTGCCTCAGCCGCGGAGCCCCGCACACTGCCGCGGACTCAAAGGGAACGGATCCGGACGGACGGCTGGCGCCGCTTCAGACCCCTCCGTGGTAAGTAGGACTGGTGGTGTAACGCATGCAGGTAGCAGGCTGACGGTGAGGGCCCGGGT
Organism: Lagodon rhomboides; assembly: GCA_039737535.1. Taxonomy (NCBI): domain Eukaryota; kingdom Metazoa; phylum Chordata; class Actinopteri; order Spariformes; family Sparidae; genus Lagodon; species Lagodon rhomboides. Next base: position 21,859,001 of record CM077799.1, on the reverse strand, counting down.
AGTAATACGAGTCAAGTTCCCTGGGCTCCGCTGGGTCTTCAGGAGGGGGGCACTTTTACTTCATGCGCATCCTCCGAGGCGCAGTTCCAGTTTAGCATGCTGCCCGTGTCCACTCGGCTCTCATGTGTGTGCTGTTGGCGCAGGCTGCCCCGCACTGTCATGTTATTGTGGCTGCAGCCAGCAGGCATGTTGACAGTACAGAGGGACTGAGGGGGGTCCCATATGGGCAGGAGCGCGGTCTACACGGAGGTAATGTCGCTGGGAGAGCTTTGATTTCCCACTTAGTCGACCGTGTAGTGAAAGATCTGTTAATCACATGTGATGCTACCAAGATTCATTATTATTTATTATGATTATTATCCAGAAGTGTGCATGTGGTAAAGTGTAATGAGTCGTCAGTGATTTGCCTTTTTTAATCGCTCCATAAAGACAAGATAGTGTAGTGCACGTTTCAGCAATAAAGAAATGTAAGGGTTTTTCTTGTGTTCACCAGGCCTGTATCATCTATATGGCACTTAATGCTGCAGCCACACCTCCTGTGGTGTCACTGTGATATTCTGTCAGTGTTGTCTAGTATGTTCTCTCATATTCGCACTGTATTATAGTAGTTTTTTGTTTGTTTTTTTAAGAAAGAAGAAAGAAAAAGATAAATAAGCAGTGATTCCCAGCCTGAGTGTCAGGATCTGTGCAAATGGTCTCAAGGAAGTTCTGAGGGTCATGAGATTCATGAGGAAAAAGCACATTTCTGCTGCTCAACATGACTCTTATGTTATTTTTTAGTTTTCCTCCAGAGCTGCAATGATTCATCGATCGGTCTTCAACTAGCTTGATAACCGTTCTGAGTAATGTTTTTAAGGGAGCACTGAGTAGTTCTGAGGAAGAAACTTTAATCAAGTTGAATTTACCTGATTTTTTTTTATATATATATGCCTCAACAAACTAAATAAACAAACTCTCTTTGTTTTCATGACTGAATGAACAAACTGACCTTAAAGGACAACACAATATCGCACTGTTTTACTTTATTTATATGTGGCGGACCCTGCCACCTTTCTAGCTTCAGACAGTGTTGTGGGGACCTGGGAAAAAAAATAGATTTACTATTTAATATTGTAAATATTACAAATTTTGAGACATATAAGGAGGTCGTTTTGGGAAACACTGATCGACCATTTTCTGATGAATTTATGAAGAAGACAATCGACAAATGAGTCAACAATACAAAGAATTGTTTGCAGCCCAACTTTTTTCTCTAACCGTCGTTTTTTTTTTCCAGCTCATACGATAAAATCTGTACGTCTTTGCTTGAACTTGTAACAAGAACTTGTATCTGACCTAACTTTGGTGTCTTTGCCACATTGATATCATCATAAAATGCACCAGGAAATAGATTTTCCAGTCAACCAGAGACTTGATAACTCCGAGATCATATCTTTAATCTCACGGGCTGTGAGAGTTGGGCAGCTATTATAACAGGTCCTTGACCCCGGTATTTGTGTGTATGTTTGCACATCCACGCTATTACCTTGTAAATCAATACAGCGGCAGCACCTCGAACGGTTACGCAACCAACCTCGCAACATGGCTGACTGGCACACTGCTGCGCTGTGTTGACATGTCAGAAAGCGCAGACCGGAGGGGTTGGCCGGCTTTGAGATCAAAACACCAGATTTTTCCATCACGTTCTCTCAACTTGTAATTTCACCCATCACCTGTTGTGAGGTCCTGAGGTGAATAAGAGGGCCAGCAGATCCTGGACTGACCCGGTTCACCACCACCACGCTCCAGCCCACGTCAGTCTCGCCTAACCTGCCCTGTCAGGCTGACTGGTGTGCCACAGCTGCCGGCGCGTCTGCGATTGTGTGTGTAGCACGCATGAAAGCAAGCACAAGTGTGTGCGCGCGTGTGTGTGTGTGTGCCTCCTTTCATGGCTTCAGATTTTTCGAAACATCAACACCTCCGTGTTGTCAGTGTCAGGCGAGGAGTTCAGCAGCGTTGAGATTACTTTTGTGTCTGTGCGTGTGTGTGAGAGCGAGACGGAGCGGAGACAGATTGAGATGTCAGCCTCCTATTATAAGAAAAATGACTCACTCTTTCCCTCACAGGTACAGTCCTCCGAGTGAGGATCACATAAAAAACCCCCAAAGAGCTTTTTGGGGCTTTCGTAGTTTCGTTTGAGCAAGCGCAGAGTGCTGGTGGGGACGTTTTTTTAGTTTTTCCATCTCTCTGGTATCTGGCTATGTAGATAGGCGTGTTCCCTGACAACGGCTCTTACGGCTTACTGTTGATCCTGTGAATCCAGGTGAGTGGGGCACACCTAGGCGAGGATCACCTCCCAGGAATGTTCTCTTTGCCTGTACATTGTGTGGTTTGTTACCGTCTCCGGCTCTTGGCACGCAGGTAGATTCCTGTAAGAGGAATGCCATGCCTCCCCTGGAGGCTTTGTTTCATAATCCGAGCTGTGAAGCAACACACTGTATGACGACAGTCGCTCCTGGTGAACAGAGCAGAGGGTCAGACATGTGAGCGCAGCCGCGTTTGAGAAGAGCTGGTGGAGAACAGCGAAGTGTTTTTTCAGCTGCGAGGGGCATAAATATCCAATGAGACAACACGCATTTTGATTTTTTGAATAGCAGAGAACCTTTTGGAGGATGTTGCAATATATTGACAAGAGCTGAAAACATGGTTGATTCTTTTTTTAAGTGGGTTGACAGAAAATTAATCAGCCTCTCAATTTTCTCCTTTTTCTCAGTTTGATGTCATTGGTAGTTGACTATCTTTGGGTTCGGTACAAAACAAGACATTAACATCATCACCCTGGGCTTCAGGAACCTTTTTTAAATGCTTTTTTAACAGTTCCTAGACTAAACAAATGTACAAATGAAACTAACAATCACCAGATTAAGGCAGCTGTAAGTGTTCTCGTTGTTTTACCTTACTTCCTGTCTGTTTTGCAGTAGCAGTCCCCTCCTTCCTCTCCGCGTCACCACACTTGCACGACTCCTTTCTTTTTTCGAGGCAGCTCTCTTTGCCTCTTTCTTTTCTTCAAGGTTCTTCAAATTTTGGCAGGTTCAGTCCTCCATGACACAGGTCGAGGACTCCTAGTTTTAATCTTGCTTCTTTTTTAAATAAATGAAGATTGGAAACTTTTTCACATCTTTGAGTTCACGATTATAACTGCTTTTGCACCCAGATGTCATACTTAGTTATGCGAGCAGCAAGGCTCCAGAGTTGGCTACGTGGATTGATCCACCCCTTTGGTTAAGACTGATATATCATAACAACTGTAGGATGAATTGTGAAATTTCGTACAAAGATTCACTCTGCTGATCCCTGCAAAACTAACAGTCTTCCCATCAGCCTTAGCTGCACCTTTGTTTCGAGCTAATTGCCAATTGTTAGCATGCCAACACACTAAACTGTCTCTCTTGTTGTGCCTTTCTCACCCTCAGATCACAAGATGATGGGATTGAACTGAGTGGGGCGCCGGCAGCAGAACAAAGCTTTGCGTATATTTGCCATTATCATCCAGCTAACCCGAGACGACGACCGCTGGTTTAGAATCAGCTGCACCACCACATCAAACCTCGGCTAGCTTCAACCCCCTCAGGAGGAGATGGAGAACTGACCCGAGAGCGGCAGGCAAACAGAAAGGCAGCTCCTCCCCGCTTGTCCACCATCAGCCATGGCGGGGCTCAAACGTCATCACGATGGGAAGATCGCCGGGCTGTACGACCTGGACAAGACGCTGGGCCGTGGACACTTTGCTGTGGTCAAATTGGCCCGACATGTTTTCACCGGAGAAAAGGTACGCCTGCACATGCAGATGCATTGCTAAGATGCCAGTGATCGAATGTCTTCATATTTAAAATGGCTTTAAAATGTTTTCAGCCTCACCCTACGTTACGCACATACCACAGATGGTTGACTGGTAACACCTGCAGAGATCAGACTATTGTTATGCCATTAGATGAATGAATGGTGGATTCAACACAACACATTATGTTGATCGTGGCTTTTAGGAATTCAGTAGCAGCACATGGTGATCTCTGTGCTCTTTCCAGATGTGTTCCCATCCTAATAAGACTGAACACTGAATACTTGTAATGTTTCTGTTTGTGAATCATCGCAATATCTTTTAGTATCGGCACGACACATCAGCAATTAACACAAGTGTCAACAAGCTCGACAGTATGCAAAACCTGCTGCTGATTGTTGTAGATCGGGGCAAATGTCTCTCATCGCTTTCTCATTCTGCTGCTCTTCCAGGTCGCTGTGAAGGTGATAGATAAGACTAAGCTGGACCCGGTGGCGCGGGGGCACCTTTTCCAGGAGGTGCGATGCATGAAGATGGTGCAGCACCCCAACGTGGTGCGCCTCTACGAGGTCATCGACACAGCAACCAAGCTCTACCTCATCCTGGAGCTGGGAGACGGAGGAGACATGTACGACTGCATCATGAAGCACGACGGAGGCCTCCCTGAGGAGGTGAGCGGGCTTGTTGGCAGCACAGTGACCATTAAGGTTTCTTAGACTCTGTCTTCCAGCGGGCAGATGAAGGTTCTCCCTACCTGCAGATGTGTCCTTGACTTTAGTCTTTACGAGTTGAGAACGAAAATCAATAAAGTATCATATTACTATTAATCCTTCAATGAATGGATGAGAATCACTGAAGTTAAAGTCTCGAGGGAAAAGAATTGGGATCTAGTTCTTTCTCTTTTTTTTCAGACTGTCTTGTGGAAATGCAGTGAAGGACAGTTCAAAGGGAGTTAGAGGCTCACCAATGCATTGCGCATACAGATTCTTTAAAGTTAAAATTCCAGACACCAGGAGGCAACTGTGTGACATTGAGAGTTGAAACAATACAAGTAAAGATGTGGAAAGGGGTGAAATGTTCTCAAACCCTGCAGTGGTTAACTGTGGCTCTTCAGTGACAGTCTGTGTACACTTACTTGCTGTAGAAATATGATAAAGTAAAAGTTGGCATGTCATTTTCTGTGACTTTGAAGGAAGACAACATTTAAGGAATTAAGCTTAATATTATACATTTTTGTTAAAGGTGCAATATGTAAGAATTGTTGAATTCATACTCCCAGCAGATAGGGGCAGCATGTCACCAGAGTAATGGCTAACGGCTGCCAACTGTATTTTTTTAATACATTCATGACTGTAGCTACTGACAGCTTGTTACCAGACCACCAGGAAAGTGTTGGGGTTTACCCTGCTAGCACAGGAGCTTTGGACCACTGGGAAAAAAGTGTTTTCAGGCGGCCCTGGGCTAGTTAGCTTCACTAGATCTCTCTGCAACACATACATAGATGTCTTTGACATAACATTAAAACTGTTATTTCTTGACATTGTTGTGATAATTGTAGCTACTTTTTGAATGTTTTAAACATTACATATTGTACCTTTTAAGGGTTATAGTTACCCAATGGCTCATATGCTGCTTTAAAAGTGTCTATAAGCTATTGCTAGTTGTTTAGTGACTGAAAACTGCTGCTCTTTGCTAGCTATCTTTGGCTGTAGCTAGCGACAATTAGCTCATTAGCTAATGGCTCAGTTAGCCGTGGAGCCGTGGACCTCGGATTACAGGGGGAGTCACCCCGTGCGACAGGGCCCATGGTTAGCAATATGCTAGCACCACGTTCTCTTGGTGTTCATCCAAATGGCTTGTTGAATTCTTAAGTGTCCATTGTCTTGTTGTGGTTGCTGTCTGGTGGATTCAAATGATGACATAATAGTTATACTGAGATACATTACTATTGCGTTGTTGTTTTCCTCTCCAAGGTGGCCAAGTGCTACTTCGCCCAAATAGTCCACGGCATCTCCTACTGTCACCGGCTGCACGTGGTGCACAGGGACCTGAAGCCGGAGAACGTGGTTTTCTTCGAGAAGCAGGGCGTCGTCAAGCTCACCGACTTCGGCTTCAGCAACCGATTCCAGCCCGGGACGACACTCAACACCTCCTGCGGCTCACTGGCCTACTCTGCTCCTGAAATACTGCTGGGGGACGAGTACGACGCTCCGGCTGTGGGTGAGTCTAAAGAGCTGACGGAGAAGCAGTGATATCTGTGCTTAGTTATCAAAGTCACTTGGTTATTACAGCTTTCACCTTTACTGGAGTAGGACACTGTCTCAGTCTGTAGTCCAGTGTGTGTTCCCAGCAGCAGAACATGGTACAGTCTGTCCTCTACTGTACATCAGCCTGGTTGACTGATGCTTTCACATTCACACGCTCCTTATCTCCCGATATGACCTACTGATAGCTCTGCATACACTTTGACCACACTATATGACCCACAGTACTTTGGATTGAACCCTGCAGACAACTTGGCACACTTGCAGCCTTATCAGCCAGCTGATAGGAGGAGAGGAACTGCTCAAAGTTCAGGAGGTGTCCGCGAACCCGGCAGTTTGGAAATTAGACCACAACTCGATCCGCAGAATTGCATTCGTACACCTGCAGTTTATTTTAGTCTGCAGTTTACCTTCATTACCTTTCTGCGCATAAAATATCTGATACCAGATCAGGCTGAAATTGGTTTCTTCAGCCTTCTCAGCACTCTTTCCTTCTGCGGCTGCAGTGTACACACAACTCAGGCCGCCTCCCCATCATCCCTCCCATCGATAGCAGTGCCAATCTTTGCTGAGCCGCGGCTTCGGTATTAAATTAAAATGTAATGGGGAAGAAATGAAACAGAGGCGTGCAGATTCTGGGGGAGAAAAAAATTGCCGATAGAAAAGAGAAGAGGGAGGAAAAGCATCAGTAGTCCTTCTGTTTACCCAGAGGCCACTGCGTCAGAGCATGAGAGAGGCACTTTCTATTTTTCTGACTGAGTGGATTTGCGGTAGCTATTTTCCTCCGTCTGCAGTTCGCTCCATCTCAGTCTCTTTTTGTGCCAAGCAGATGATCCCAAATATCGAAGGTGGAGTGATAATAGCCTCTGTTATTGGACTGCATGTGTGGGTTTGGGTGATCGTGTGCGTGGCTGGATATGTGAGGTCAGCTGCCCTGTAAAAGCCTGTCTGAGCACTTGACCCAGATGACAAATCTGACGTTTGTGGACATGTGTGTGTGTGTGTGTGTGTGTGTGTTCGTGTTCTGTCCTCTGCAGTGCTCATAATGCCTGCGCGCGCTATTGTTCAGTCAGCTGAGATGATGATGTTTTGATTGCGAGGATTATCCACCCAGCCGGGATGTAATATTGTGTGATTCTATCAGCGTCGATGCGGTTTGATGTGGAACAGGCTGAACGGAGGCCAGCGGTCCTGACGTTTTCGGGGCTTTGAGGTAACCTGGCCCGGGATCGCGTCGCTGCCAAGGTGCCTGCTGACAGCCTGTAGGGTGCTGAGTTTTGCCGGTGACGCGCCAGGTGGCAGCGGGCCCAGTTTGTTGCAAAGATAAAGAGGCTGTCCTCCTCGGCTCGCTCAGGTCGGGCCCGTTTGTTGCTCTTTTGAGGAAGCGCTGAAAATAATTTGAGATGAAAAGTCATCCAAAATAGAGATATTTTCCCTCTTACCTGTAGTGCTTTTTAGTTTTTGGAGACATCAGCTATAGAGATGTCTGAATATAATGAAACTAAATGGCTCTCGGCTTGCGGGGCTCAAAGCACAGAAAGAATGTCTCACAACGCGGAAGGAAACATCTACTCATGGACAATAGGCTAAGCTACATATGCTTATCTAAGTCAGCTAGCTAGCGTTACAGCTCAGCCAAGGAGGACGCCGCTGATGTTTATGTCCTGCATACTGTCTGCTCATACCAAAGCCATGTAGATGGATAAATAGCACCACAGGTTAGAGGGAAAATAGATAGAATAGATAGAAGATTTTTTGGGGGTGAACTGTCCCTTTAAAGACAAACGGCAAGTGAATCAAAGACATTGCGAGGACAGACTACTCAAACGAAAGTCTGTGAAATTGCATTCTCACGGAGACAGATTTAAGGTAATGTCAAACAAAGTGCGAGCATGCTGGTGCACCTTTGGGAGCAGACGATGGACGAACAAGTGCTGTGAAAAGACGCCTGCCTCCGTTTGCCGTTTGATGTTATGCGGCGTGTGGGCTCTCTCCTTTTTGTCTCCCGTAAATGGATATTTAAATATAGATTTCTGCTGCCTCTTTAAGGAGCGCGCGCTGCACTTAAAAAAAAAATTAACTTATCTAATAGCTATTACAAAGAACATATCCTGACCACATGCATAATTCAGAGCATATCGGAGCATAATGAACGCTCACATGTGGGAGGGTTTTTTTTTTTTTTAATCTAGAAAAAGATGTTGCATAATGATCAGCAGGGCAGGATGCAGAGCTTGGCCTCGGGGTTAACAGTGTCAAGACACAGGGGAGTGGTTGTTGGTTATCTCAGGGAAGCAATTGGTGTGAAAATGCAACGCAGGAAGGCAGAAAGGGATGTTTATACTCCCAGCTGTCACCAGTAAGTGCCCGGCGTTGTTGTCTCGAGTAATGTACATTGACGTGAATGGCGTTATCCAGAGATGTGTCAGCCATCTGGTTTATAAATAAAGTTATCGAGGAAGGAAGTTTGGTGGACCGCTGACGCAAGTAATGAGGGAGCAGGGTCACGGTTGCTAGGATACATTGGCTAGGGGTAAGATGGTGGTGGGGACTGCAGCAGCAGCAGCGTTCGCTCCCTCCATCAGCAGCATGAGACGCTCCTTCACAGCCTCGGAGCAATAAATACTCGCCACCCACAGCAAACTGGCACGTGTACTTTACCAGATTGAAATCTCCAGCGTATCCTGGCAGGCTGCTGCTGTGATATGAAGAAATGCGAAAAGACATATCAGCAGGGATGTTGAGGAGGATAAACCCGCTTAGGATCGGTTTACAGTCTTTTTCTTTTTCGGATATATCGCTGGTTTAGTTCAGGTGGTCACTGAGATTTCAGCTGTTTTGTCTTAGAGGAAAGAGTGTTTTACTTTTCTTAATATTTAGAGAAGGCACTGCTACTTGGACTGTGCAGCCTAAGCAACCATGGCGTAGAAAAATAGAAAACAGAAAAATCTCCAAGAGGAAAAGGTCAGTTATTGAGTTTGATCAGATAGTGATCACTGGACAGAATCTGCAGCAATACATATCAAATAGAACAGAAAATGCCAATAAAAAGACAGAAAAGTAAAGTCAAAATTTAGCACTTAACTGCAAATGTTTTATGTTTACAATTATTCAAATTACTATTTTATATTGGTGACAAACCCAGAGACAACTACCATCCAACTCTGCTGTTCCCCTCACTTTAACATATCTTTTAAGCGTCTTTCAGCACATTGTTTTGGTCTTACAGCCCAAAACTTCATTGTTTTGGTCCACTCTCACTGATCTTTTCAGTCTCCTGCCTCAGCAGGAAGAAAGCTGTAAGCTGCTCCGACCACATGCTACCCGCCCAGTATAAAATGGGATACAAAGGTAGCAGCTAGCTAGTCTCACCTAGCCAGAAACCACACACCACATCTCCACAGCACTGGAGAAGGTTCTGGTTGCACCAGTTTCCATTGTTACCTTGGCTGGCATGGCTTGTGTGGATTTTCTGCCCTTGGAAATAGTGTGAAGGAACTTGTTTTGCTTGTAGTAAGCGCTTAAGGCTTGTACAGTTAGCAGCCAGGTTAGTGTTACGGTAACGCAGCATTTTTATTGCGTAAGTTGCTAGCTAGGAGGTTGTTGTTGTTTCCCGAAGAGATGGGGAATTTGAAAACGGTAACACGCAGATAGCGGGAGCGAAGAACGCCAACGGAACTTTTCTCCAAGTGGCAAAAAAAATTGCTTTAAAAATAAAGAGAAACAATAAATGACCTGTGTTTTTCTGGCACCCAAGCTGATCATAAAGAAGAAGAAGTGGTTAAACAGCCATTTTAATTACATTTTAAACAGCATTGCTTTAGATTGCACTACATGTAAAGCCCTAAATCCTACAATCATTTTTCCAAGGTCTCTGTGAAAAGGGGGTCAACATACAGACGAGTAGGTAGTCGGCATACGACCGCCGAATGTGTGTCAGTGGAGCATCCTGCTGACCAGAGCGGCAGAGAATGCCCAGAGTGAAACATTGCTCTTTTAAACGGATAATCGGACCAAGAGAACTGTTCCATGAAATTAGCATTGGTGTGACGCTCTGAGGGATGAACACGTTAACCCACTTTCCTGCGACCGTGTGTTTGTGCGGGGGGGCGTGCACGCATGTATGCGTGAGCGTGACGCCGGCGGCAGGCAGCAGCGCGGAGCCTCATCCTCGGTTAGACAGATGTGTCCTAAGCCAGTACATATTTATGGAAATGGCTCTGATCGAATATGATTCACGCTTCATTTGAACTGGGGGGAGAATGCACTTGTTTTTTTTTTATTTTTTATATAATATATGTAGGTCACTAAGCAGAAAGGACATGTGTGCTTCACTTTGTTGGTCTGTCATCCTTATTTTTTTCATATCTGTGGCAATCCTTAAAAAAATTAGCACTGATATTATGTGCCACACAAGGATGTTTTGGTTTGACAGACTGCATCCTCTCTGTGTCTCTGCAGATATCTGGAGTCTGGGGGTCATCCTCTTCATGCTGGTCTGTGGTCAGCCCCCCTTCCAGGAGGCCAACGACAGCGAGACGCTCACTATGATCATGGACTGCAAATACACAGTGCCTCCACACATCTCCCATGCATGTCGAGAGTGAGTAACACGCACGCGCACACACCCGCACAGATGGACGGAGTACTCTGCAGGTGCTGCATATTTCATGTTCGTAGATGTGTGAAGAGAAAGAGGAGCGGCCTCTCTTATGCCTCTTCCTCGTTGTCCTGCTTTTCACTCGCTGCTGCTGCAGTCAGCTGCTCCGCCAGAGATGCAGCGCTGCGTTAAGTGTATCTAATGCACCCTTCAAAATCGGCCCTCTATTTTTAACATTGTGAGGGTTTGACGATGCCTCAAGGCAGAGCAGGGAAAAATGGGCGCCGAATACATTTTGACTGACTGTAGCTTTGAAAACACATTGTTTCTGGACACGGCTTTATTAGTTTATGCCGACTTTCACACGACAGCACTTTAAATATTTGCACGTGTCCTGGTTCATGTGTCGTTGTCACGTGTGTTTTTGTGTGAATGGTTCAGCCAGTGAAGTTAGTTATGCTGCCAATCTTAGTGGTAATCTTAGCCAGACTAGCTAAGTACAGCTTTTTATGTCGCAATATGACACATCAACAAGAGTTACAAAAGAAAGATTTGACAGATGGACCAACAAGGAAGTTTAAAGTCTGAGGTTGGGCAGAAACAGCCATAGCTTTGTCATACATCAGCCGACTAATTTGCCCAATTTTAGCTTGTTTTTGCGGTTGCGGTGATCTGCACCTGCTGCTTCATTCATGCTTTACAATCACTGGCTCAGTCATCACATGTGTAGGTACCAGCTAACTTATAGCATCCAGTAATATAAATCCAGGTGTTCAGCACGACCATTGGAATAATTTCTGGTTTGTTAGAACCTGGGTTTTGTGGCCAAACATTGTATTCAATGATGGGAATGTGGAACTAGGAAAGAAACATGAGCGGTATGCCTTAAACTACGGCAGGTAAAGTAGGTCGAAGTTCGACCAGTAGTCGGTCTGTGAATGTTTACGTCGGATCATTTGCCTTAATTTTCGTTATCAGATAAGCTTGGCTAACTTGGGAGTTTGTTTGAAACCTGTCTGAATGTCTAACTGCTCGTGTTGGCTTCACATATCGACTTATTTCAGTGATCCTGTCTTAGATTTCAGGAATTACCGTGGCGAGAGAAATGATATTACAAATAAGAAATATGCCAAAAACACAAATATCATGTGATGTTTCTTCCTGCCAGCTCATGAACCTGATAGAATCATCCTAAACACCATGATAACATCACTGTGTATCTAAACACAGCTGGAGAACATAACAGATGTTTCTGTAGTTCCTCTCTAACGCTGATCCCTGTGTGACTCCCTCCAGTCTTATAGCTCACATGCTGCAGAGGGACCCCAAGAAACGAGCGACCCTAGATGAGATCGAGGCCCACGAATGGCTCCAAGGTGTCGACCCCTCCCCGGCCACCAAGCTGTCCACCCCGCTGGTGTCCCACCGCAGCCTGTCGGAGGAGGAGCACGGCTCCATCATCCAGCGCATGGTGCTGGGAGGCATCGCAGACCGAGACACCATAACTGAGTACGCGCCCCTCTGTCCCACACATAAGTTAACATGCAGCTATTCTTTCATGTGTAATCTCCGCCATGGTCCACGAGTCCAACTGAAGCTTGATTGAGTGTCGTCAACAGTTTAATTTTCATTAACAAGCAGCCGGCAGTCAATCCTGAGCCGTTGCCATGTCAAATTAAATCTCCACTCTCATCGCTTCCTTTTGACTCGCGGTCAGGGTTTGGTGCAGATCTGCGTGATGACATACGAGTGTGTGCGTGCATGCATGCCTTGTGTTTATTTTGGAATTCAAATTGATTTCTCTCCCCATCTTCTCAGGGCTCTGGAGTCGAATCAGTACAACCACATCACAGCTACGTACTTCCTGCTGGCCGAGAGGATGCTGAGGGAGAGGCAAGAGAAGGAGCAACACAGCCAGACACGATCACCCAGCCCGAGCAAGGCCCAGTTCAGGTACACACACACACACACACACACACACACACACACACAAACAAGCATTTGTTGAGATAGACAGGGTGCTGCCTCTGCAGTGTTGCATACTGTCAGTTTCCAGAAGACAAGTTTGACAGCAGATGGACAGACTTTTTTCCAGCAGAGAATGAAGGACGGACTGAGAATAGAAGAGCGGGCGCACGTCAGCAACATTAACAGGGATTTACCGCCAAAAATATCTTGAAACAAAGCAGAAAGCAGCTTATATTTTCCTTGCTTGGGAAAGTAAAAACTCATGAATATTTATAAAATACATACATATATGACCTATACTAAAGTGTTTCAGTACATTGTGAAATAAATCTTTACATAATTCTGATCGTTATATTTTTGTACTATTAGCAGCTAGCTATCTGGTTATATATTGTTAGCCCCTATTCATAAAAACTAAATGGCAAAGAACTAATAATGAAATAAAGAAGATAAAACATGAACATAAAATATGTAATCATAACATGCCAACTATCTTTAGTATTCTTGCTCAAATAGAGAAAATAATATTTTACTGTCAGCTAAAGGAATAGTTCAGCATTTTGGGAAATATTCCTCTTTTTAAGAGAATAAGTGTGTATCTCAAAATGTTCAAACATCTGTTTTTTGTCTGAGTTCAATAAAATGAATGTTTTTTGTAAGTCTGAATATATCCATTCAGAATGACTGATTCTGTTTAAGCCACTAAACCTTCTGTCCTCTGTTTGTTAAATCATTAACAGGCAGTCCTGGCCCACCAGAGTGGATGTTCACCAGGATGTCAGTGATGGCTTGGGGGGTCCGAGTATCTCCCACCCTGGGGGGCCACAGTCCCCTGCCCGCAGCGCTGAGAGCCTCCACAAAGGCCCCAGGCCCAAAACAGCCCTGCCAGACCTCAGCCAGCGGCAGGAGAACCACAGCTCAGCACCCAGCCAGCAGCAGCCAGCACGGCAGAACCAGGAGAGGGGGCTCAGGCCTCTGGTGAAGCCCCACTCCAACCCCCTCAGGCTGGGCTCTCTGGCCTCAGTGGGCCCTTGCAAACCTCGTAGTCCCAGTCTTTTCAGCGTGGAGGAGGATGAGGAAGAAGAGCTCGATGAAGACAAATGTTTACCCCCGTCTGCGCTACCTGCTCAGGTGGTGCTGCGTTGCAAAACCTCGTCTGCGTCTTCTTCTGGCAATCGGCTGACATCCCGTATGAGTGCGCCGGTTCTTAACCAGATCCACGAGGAGGATAAAGAGGATGAAGAAGAGGAGGAGAGGAGGGAGCTGTGTGGATTTGGCCCGCCCAAACCCAGCCTCAGCCTCAATCTGAACTCTAGAATACCATCACCGTCTACGCTCATGTCATCGCCTAAAACTGTCGCGTAATAGCACCGGTTGCTGCGTTCACCCCAAGCTCAGAGACTAGTGACGACGAGACGGAAAGTCACCATAAACCAGAGACGGCATCTGTAGGTGGACAACGGGATGAGAGAGAAGGGAGGAAAGAGGATAGAGAGAAAAGGGGGTCAGGGCAGGGCAGTCCCTCCAACTGTGCCAGTCCTGGATCAGTTTCGGGCCAAGGCAAGGGAACAGCCAAAGCTGCCAGCGGTCTGGTGGAAAGCCTAAAGCTGATGAGCCTGTGCCTGAGCTCTCAGTTCCACAACCTGACGGGGGGAGGAGGGGGAGGCGATGGCGGCGGCAGCAGGGGCGTTGTCGGGGCGGACACCCAGGACCGCCCGATGTGGAGGATGTGCATGGGCGGCTCCACCGGTAGCTTGGATAAGGTGTCGCTCCTGGGTGGCCCTTCACCCAGGGGGAACCTGTACAACCACCAGCCCCCACTGGGAGACGCACTGGCAGACCCCCTTCTGGAGGGCACCTGCACGGGCACGCTGAGGCTGGGAGAGCTGGACCTGGCCCGGGAGAACCACCGGAACATGAAGAACCGCGTGCTGCAGATGCCTCTGAGCGACAAGACTCTGTCCGTCAACATCCACCGGAGCCCCAAGGAGGGTCTGCTCTGTACCCCCACCCCTCACAGCTGCTGCCAGGTCATCTAGACATCCACAGACAGCCGCTCCATCAGCTGCTGCACCTCCACACTCCTCAACTCTCGTCAGTACATCCTTCACCAACTTGCTTTTGTTTCAGTCAAGTCGCCGCCGGCTCATGAGTTCACTTTATCGTTTGCATTTAGCGCCGTTTCCTATTATTTAACACTCACGGTGGATAACTGGGAGAAAGTCCAAATGCCAACCCTTGCACATTTAGAGCCGCGAAGAGTCTCCATGGAGGAGACTGGGTGCCATGCCAAGTATGTGAAGCACTTTCATCAGATTAAACGGGACACTAAGGGGACATTTTAACCCGCTGGTGTGTTTTAAATAAAAGACATAACTATGGAAAGGGATTCAGGAGGTGCTCACATCCCTACTCTTGCACACTTATAAGAAATACTGTATGTACACATTATGTGCACATCCACATACACACCTATATCACTCTGTGGTCAGCTGATCAAAGGGAAAGCTGATGAGCTGGTGAGTTTTAGTATCATGTTACATATCGTCTTCTGTTGTACTTGATGCTGTTTTTTTTAAATGTCCTGATTTTTTAAATTATTTTTCGAGACAATCATTTTATCTGTTTTTTTTATTCCGACTGAAAGAGTGAAGTTATGACTGTTTTCATTCACACAAGGACGAATAACAGGGTGAAAATGGACAGCAGCACTTGCGTACGACGGTGGCACACAGTATTTTGTAGTCTATCACTGTTTTATTTTTCTATCTCGAACGTGCTCTGCAGACTCAGAAAGAAAACGCACACTCACTTGTCAAGTCTCTGCGCAGTTACACAGCAGAGTTTGTACATATGTGAATAACCTCCTAGCAGTTCTCTGTACCTATAGTATAGACGGTAAAGTTGTATTGCAGTAGAAACCTGAATACTAGATCCTTATACACCATTATTCTTCACTTCTACGGGATATTCAAGGTTTTGGTTGAACCCTGAGTCAGAAATGTGTTTGACAGCTTAAAACAATCACTGAAATCGATTTAAAGGTCCCATATTGTAAAAAGCCTTTTCTTTTTTATTATAAAGCAGGTCTAGGTGCTATATAAAAACCGTAAAGGTATCATAAAGCCTAATCCACAGAAGGATGCACACAGCCTGTATTCAGAAACTGTGCCTTCAAACGAGCCGTCAGGGCTTCAGTACAGCTCCACAGTCGCCGCCCTCAGCCACGCCTCCGGCACAGCCGGGTCTGCAAAAACCTCAGCAGCGCTGATGCAGAAACACGTAGGGCGGTGCCTGCTCAGGCCTGTGAGAGCTGACCAATCAGAGTTTTACAGGAGGGGGGGCCTTAAAGAGACAGGCACCAAAACGGAGCGTTCAAACAGAGGAGCTGCAGCAATCGACAGTACGGGAAAAATAATGTGTTTTTTAAACATGAGGGCATTTAAACATGTTCATAGACATCCAAAATAAAAGTACAAACCTGAAAATGAGCATAATATGGGACCTCTTAAATCCCCCCTGAAGCCAAGCAGACTAAATGATTCTACATGTAACGGCAGCTCTTTAAATCAGCGAACGCCCGCGAGGTGAAACCTAAAGCTTGAACATCCCGTAGCCCTCCAGGATCACGGTAGCCACTGTTGTAGCGTATTCCAAGACAAAAACAACAAAAAGGGGTTTTAACAGAACATAACAACGACGCCCCCTCAAGTATCGGTCTGTGTAACTGGATGTGTGACCCACCCCTAGTGGAATATATAACTTGACAGTGCATGTGTTTTGCTGTAGCAACCTTATTCTTACCCACTGAGGTCAATCCACCTGCTGTATCTACCTAAGTAACAGATTCAAATGGTCACTTTACTGTAGCCTCACAGCAATACCAGCGACTGCAAAATGTACAACAAAAATGGATGTGCCATAAAATCTGTCTTGAGCATATTGTACTGTAATGTATATGATAGAGATCTATTAAAATGAAATGATGTGAATGATGTCTGGAGTCTGTTTTCTTGACTTTTGTGCAGTGAGACTTGTACATTTGATAAATTGTTTTCCTGTTAATATTTCTGGGAATTATATTCTGTGACTGAACACATTTTACACAAGATAGGTTTTTAAGGCTTATTTGGATGATTGTTTTTTTAATTACAATTTATTTATTATTATTTTTTTGGGGGGGGCTAAATCAAAACTAGGGATTTAGTATTCCTTCTCCTGAATTAAATTCCTGGCAGCGTAGAGAAAAAAAACACCAAAGAGGGCTGAAATTAAACAAGTAAATAGAGTAAGTAAATAAAGCAATTGTTAGTGATTTCTTTAGATTCTCTGAAAACAAAGAACAGAGTTTGGTGAGAGGCTATAGTCCATAATTTCTGATGTTTGATATTTGGGCTCATGACCTCAGTATTTAAGACCAAGGACCGAAGAACAGGTTGTTTTCAACAGTCCATGTGATGCAGTAACAGAGTTGAGGCTCTGTTGGTCAACTTCCCCATCTTCTTGAAGAGAGCACAGACACCAACCTCATGGCTGGTAAGCAGTTTATCATGGCACACTATATATTTATACATAAAATATATTTTTTAACAGTGGCATACATCCCATTAAGCGATGGTAAACGAGTAAAATTTACTGAATGAGACAATTTGAATTCATTTAAAGGGGCACCCTACTGACTAAAATCATAAAGTTCAGTTTGCTTGTCGTGAGAGCCATAACTCAGAATGTGACATAAGTTGCATAATGTGTGCGTCTGGAGGGAGCGGTCCAAAGTCTGAGAAAAAAAACACCCGTTGTGTCATCAGGGTTGTCTCGTTGCCGGTTTGAACCCAAACACAATTTCACAAGAAAGCCTGTGTTGCAAACTGGGGCACTGAATTTGAAAGGCCAGACCGCGAGGGCCTTAAGAACAGACTGGCATTACGGAAAATGAAGGATCCAACATATCTGGAGCTTAACCCGTACCACAGATTAAAGGTCAGGATATGTTGTATGTGCAGCTGGACTCTTTTTTTTTAGCATCATTTAACATTTTGTGCCAGAGATGAAGACTGGCGTCATTTCAGAGCCTGTGTTCTGTTACCAATGAAGTGATATGTTGAGTGTTTGCTCGTCTTCCACAAATCTGTAAACGAAAGAAAAAGAAGGTATTGTTTCCACGGAGGACGCCGGACAGAGCCGAATGTGCGCTACATATTCTCTCATTGTGTTTATTTTCCTGAATGGTCTCGAAGCTTCCCCTCCCAAAACACTGCAGGGAGTTGTAATCTCTGCAACATCTGGCCTACTGTTCCACATCAGCCAGCTGGGAGGAAATCAGATCAGATCAGATGAGCCGCGGTGGACGCATAAACCCGCGCGACCCCACAGGCTTACACGCACACACACAGACAAATGATGTAACACACACAAACAAGCTGGGGCGCATAAGCCACGCCGGATAACACACACAAACACACATGCAAATGAGCAGGTGACGAGGCTGTCATGTGGGTTTTCGAAAAGTGAATGGACGGACCACTGGGGAGAGTGTGTCAGAGTGAGGATGTCATGTGTGCGCCGAGGCACGTGCTGGAATCAGAACATCTACTCACAATCCTCCTCACAGCAGAGAGACATCTGTGCCACCTGATCACTCTTCCTCTCCTCTGCACATGTTAGTTTAATGCTTTCATTGGATGTGCCAAGGTGTAGGCAACCCTGCGAGTTCAAATCAGTCTCTGTGGTTCCTAAAGTAGATGCTGCTGTGTGTTATGCAGGGGATCAATCTGGCAGACTGGCAGGGAAACACCATCCACAGACACGACGCTCGCTCACAGAAGCAGACAGATTATCTGGTTCTGGCAGGTCAGTATGCTTAAACAGAGCAGCCTGTTAACATGAACACTTCGCTGACATTTGTACTGATGAAGTACCGTGAGTGTCTGTTTTTCCTTCAATCTGTATCTAAAAAAACTATAGACCTCTCCCTCTTTTAAACACAACCAGAGGTACAGTAATAGTTTTGAAGCTAGACAAGATTTTGTTTTGTTAGTTAGTTTGCTTGTTTGTTTCTTCTATATTTTTTTTTGTTTGTTTGTGTCTGGCTGTTTTATATAAAGGGGCATAATTATCATACTTTATCTTGGTTCCTTGAACAAAGCTTTAAAAATATAGCAGTGGTGTAGTAGTAGTAAAAGGAAGTACTACCAAATTGTGCTTAAAGCTGTGCTAAACTTTGCCACTAGGGGGCAGAAGAACATGAAAACTAGCTGACACAACCATGACCCCAGCTAAAAACATGCTAACATGTTAGCTAAAAGCCATCCAGCTGGCTGAGGAACCTTAGCATTCCCCAAATTTGGGGTTTCTGACAATTTAACAAATATAAGTAATTTTCATTTTCATTCCCATTTTAGTGCTTGCTCGCCAACAACTCACAAAAATATGTTTTAGCTTGCTAGGTAGAGACTCAAGCTAGCGTCTGAGAATCAGTTATCATGTTAATGTGTTGACCCTAAAACCAAAACAATTGACTATAAATGGCTAACATTGGATGATATTTCTGCTCTTCACATGACCCCTGGCTTTTCTCACATACTGTCTACATTTAGTCGGCTGTGCTTTGTTTTCTTTGCAAAAATATTAATGAATGCAGGTAGCCTAAACATTGATTAGCCTAGCTACTCATAGGTGTGCATACCCATGAGCCTCAGCAGTGAACCTCAAGAAATGCCATTTACCTCCAAGGTTATGCGTTGCAAATCGTCTAGATGTATGGAATCTGACAAATTGTTTTCATTTCAACATTTCCCATTTATTATTTTTTAAAACAAAATATTTGATAACTTATTATCTAACATTACTATTCAACCATTTCCTAGCTAACATTACCGTTGGATAACATCCAGGGCATTTCATTTCCAGCCTTAAATAAATGTGTCCAAGAGTAATGGTAATGTGGTGGTAATGGTCAAATAATGTTATCTTGAAGGTGATGCAATGCTAATATTAGCTGTTATCTAATAGAAGCTAATGGGTTATCAAATATGTTGTTTTACCTTGAAATATGGCCCCATGTCCCTCCAGATTTTACTGTCCAATGTTTTCAGTTGCAGATCAATCAGGAAGCAGTGAAATATTAATTATTGCAGCAAAAAATTACCCTGCAGCCTAAAAGACATTTTCCCCATAGAGCATCTGATCAAGCATTATAAAAGATACTATACTATTGACAGGACACCTCCAAACAGGGGCAATTATACTCTTTCTATTATGAATTTTTGATCTATGTAGGTTACATATTTGTAAAGATTAATCAAGCTGAGAAAAGTGATTTAAAAATCCATTAAGTCCATGTACTGAGCAGGAACTTGCAGATTGAGCCAGCAGAGGAAACTGTACTGCACATAACCAGTGGGCTGCATAACCAGGAAGTAAACCCGGAAGCTAGGAACTTTTTTTTGGCATATGCCAAAAATACAACATCCTTGGTATGCACCGGGCCAGCTATTCCCATTGGACTGGATAAGCACAATCTTTGCCTTCACCAACTAGTTCTATTTTAAATTTGTGCTCCTCGCGCTGAGTATGATGTCAGCAGTAAATGGTCCCCATTTAAATATGCCTATGGCTGTGTCTCCTAACTACAACTGCTTTTGAATGTATTTAGGTGAATACAAACCGTCTGACATTGACATTGTTTTTCTGTATATGTGAAAACTTAAGCCTTTAAAAACACAAGATGTCTATATATAGTGGCTGAAAATGATATCAGTTGAGAAATATAACCTCCCTGTCCAACACTGAAGAGAGAAGTTCACATGAGGCCTCCTATCTTTAACACTTGATATCAGTCCAGCGATGGAACTTTGTCCTTCCTTCTGAGAATCACTGTGCTCTTTTTCTTCCGGTTGCATAAGGACACTATGATCGATTATTTCAGTCAATCATTAATGCACTCGGTTCCTGAGAATTATGTAAATTGTGTCAGCCTTCCTGGTTTTACATTGTATGTGCTCTCTGCGGCCTTCAGCTCTGCTGACTGTCTGTCAGGAGAGCATTTAATCTGACCGTCGGTCGAGCTGAATGTTAAGGCTGAACTCCTGCCACCAGGCTGTCAGGAGAGCTGCTGATAATACTGCTTCAAGGAACAAAGCTCCCACGAACACACACACTCACACAAACTCAGCCGGAGACAGACGGATCCCACACCTCTAAATACAGCCTGCCGAGACACACTCCTCCGTTATTTTAAAACTTTGTTTCTTTGTGACTATGCCCAAGCAACACCACACACTGACACACACAGACACACACACATTTTCAGACATGCAGGTGGTCTCACAGTACACAGACACTGTTTGGCCATCTGATTTTCTTTTTTGTATATGACATTGAGTGTGTGCGGCGATGCTCTGTTTGTATGTGTGTGTGTTTGTGTGCATTTGAATTCACTGTAGGCTTGTTCAGAGCGCTACTGAAACAGTATGTTTGCCCATCTCACACAATGTGAAACCAAGGACTGCCAGAGAGAGCAGGCAAGAGAGAGCGAGAGAGAGAGAGAAAGAGAGGACAGCAAGTCAATTAAAAGCAAATTTTCATTAGCCGTGACAGGCTGGGTAAAGGCAAACAGGAGAGAGAGGGTATCGAAAAAGAACAGTTATTACAGGCATTACAGAGGAAAGCAGGAGCCAGGGCAGTTTAACAACAAATAACCCTGTGAAGCTCAAATTATGTGACCAGGAATAGACGGAGCAAACAGCAGCAGGGCAAAAGCCAGGAAATGGATGTGGAAAAAAAACAAAAAGACAAACACTTTGCACTGTGAAGAAGGCAGGACGCAGCTGGAGAGGACTGGGCATCAAAGCTTTAACAGGCAGCCACGGCGCTGCTGCTGAACAGGACATCGTAAAGCAGCACAGAGGCAGAGATGGCTGCAGGTTAGCTTTAAAGCCACAGCGTTAAGAATATGAGAATTTCTCACATCGTGAAAACAGAGATATGATTCAAGTCAGCCACTTTTAGAACACTGTCCTCACTTCTAAAGCAAATTGTAGCCCGGGGGAGCATAAATGAAGTTGGATTGACAAAACAGGTTACTGGTTGCAAGGACATCAGTGGGGATGGCAGACCTCCTCCCAAGCCACATCCTGTTGGTTCTGAAGGACACTCGCTTTGAATGATCTTAAATATGAGAAGGCGCCTTGTGGTTGTTACCCAAAGTTGTTTTGATTAAAACACACAGAAGGAGTCTCCTCAAACGCAGGGCAGAAATCCTGGCAGGAAGGCTCTTTGTTTCTAAAGTAATCAGCAGTTGTAGCCTGGATCTTTTTCCAAATGAGGTAAACTAGTCAAGAGGGTGACACTACACATTAATTGCTCGCTTTTAAAGGAGCAATTCATTGATTTTACTTGCCGAAGCCAATTTACTGGTCATGAGGCGTGTTAGTCAGACTGTGAAAATGGTTGGATCGTGTCTGCTGTTACTCCGGATAAAGAATGGCCAAACTCTGAGAAGATATTTCACCTTGGGCGAGGAGAAGACAAACAATTTTAATAGAGTCCCAGACCAACTTGCACAAAATGGCAATTTCTACATAATGGTGTAGTGCAGTCACAGGAGAATTGTGTTTACGGAGAACATCTGAGATCATGTTGGCCACATGGGGGCAGTGGAAACAAGCTGTGCATAAACTTAAATGCAGCAGTTGCTTATGTCTACATCCAGCTGACACAGAGCAGCATTAGCATTCATTTGGAGGCTATCTGAGGAATGTAGTCCAATACTGGCTCTCTTTTAGCTCTGTTTTTGGTCTCTACCAACTTCTGAGGAGAATATCTGGTTCTTTGGCAGCTAAGCTAATTGCTAACTCTGTTGTTTAGTGATTGGCAGGTAGCTACAGTGGGTTTTTAGACCTTTATATATGAAAAGATGCCTCATGCTGAAAATGACGCTGATCACAGAGTAAAGTTGCAGGGCCTCAACCAAAACACTGAGCTGAAAGACGGTAAAATGGGAACTGCCGAGCTGGGTGATAATTTTCTCTGGGATTCATGTGATATGTAACGATTAAGAAATATTGATTATAGCTACTTTAAAGTGAAGATATTTTGATCTTTCCTGCATCAAGTTTGACCATTCTTTTCAACATCTGTGATTGATGAGTCTGTTTACCATGTTCACAGCTTCAGCATGGTGTCACAAATGACAGATATTTAAATTAGTCATCTACATACAGAATAATGATAAATGATAATGGAATTATATGTAAATACTTGGATGCTGCACACACACACACACATTTGGGAAGGCATGGAAATTTTGCCTGGTGACAGGCTTGTGTCTCAGATCAGATTTAGCTATGCAGAATCAATAGTTTCAGTGAAGAGGGAGAAATTAACCGCTTTACAGAATTTTATGAATCAGTTGCACTTCAGTGTCAGTCCCGGTGATGTCACTGATGAGACGACTCAATGTAAAAGCCTCAATGCCTCTTTGGATCCATTTCATTCCTTCTGCGGGGTTGAACAGAAGTCATCACATCCACAGCTTTTCCTGTGCTGCGTCTGCAGAGAATAAGCAACCAGCTGGCAAACTCCAGCTCGGGTTCTGTTAGCCTTTTCTGATGCACTCAGTCAGAATTAAAATGCTGTGATCATTAGGCTCAGACGCCTTTGGTGTAATGTGAGAGCTGCGAGGTGCCGTGAAGTGCTCTCACTGCATAAAGACTGACAATTTTTGGAGCGCTGGGAAAATGACTGCACCTTTCAGACCATTGGTAGAATAGAAAATCAACTATTTTTCATTCACAGCATAGTTGTGTTGCACAGACGTCATTGAAATATTGTCTTTTTTTTTTATTGTGCAAATGTCAGCCTTGCTGCCAACTGTGGTATAAATGCATCTCTGGACTGTAAATATCATCCGTCACTCATAAGCAGACTATAATTGTTTGGTCCAGACGAGAGGGGAGGGGGGCTGCCTGATCTTGATGCATGCATCCAATTACACTAGTGGACTGTCGCGTGAAAAATGACCACAACTGTACGGGGGCTTCTGCACTGAGGTGATGGATACCTTTAGTGTTAGACGAAGGAGAGTGATGCTGGTCCTGGGCAGCCTTCAGCAGTACTCACTCCAGGTTCATTCACATCTTGACTTTTTTAGGACCTAAAATGAGTCTGAATCATCAGCGAAATATCAGCTAGCTCTTGCAAATAAGGAAGACATATTACTGCTAGCTTTTAAAACCGAGCTCTTGATGCTTTGGCTGCACAAACCCGTATGTGGTGGGACTGATTAAAGATAAACGGATAGGGTGCCAGCAGCAGTGCAACAATGTGTGTGCCTGTGTGCGCACACCTTTTATGTGCAGTTATTTCAGGCCTTCAAGCTTCAATTACATCCAAACTCAGTATGAAGGCTCCTCTCACTTTTTCGCACTTGTTTCACTTTTCCTAATGAAAACGATTTTGTGCCCATGTGACTGAGTGGGTGACAGAGACACGTTGAATAAGCCTGCGAGCTTATTCGGCGAGCACTGCGGACAGAGTCTCAGGCGCACTGTGTGTGTGCACGTTTCAAACCCCCCAGAGGCTGTGCACATGTAGATCCTGCTGAATGTTCCTCGCTGCCTTGACAAGCAGCCAGCCAGCGTCTTCAAGAAAACAAACAACCCATAATTACCCCGTCCAACCACAGCATCACTTCCTGCAGGTCGGCGATCCAAAAGGCTCAGTCTCCCTGGCTACCCTGTTGCCGGGAGACAGTTCGGGTGGGCCGGGTCGATGTCTCAGAGATGACAGAGACAGGCAGAGGTAACAGTTGGCTGGTAAAGGCCAGTGTGCTCAGTGCTCAAAATAATATATCTACAGGTGATGGGCTCCCTCCTCCATTATTTGTCTAAACTGCAGCCTTTCACCTTCTCCACCCTGCTGTTGGAGACATTCATTTGAAATAAAAAGCCACAGGTACTAAAGTCCTGACAAATACATTTCCAAAGCAGTTTTGTTTGAATATTTTAAATAAAGCAGTATTTACATCCAAGTAGTTTTGCTAAGTCTTCTTCTTTCTTGTCTTTATGGCACATTACTGAGCTTATTTGCGCTTTATTGCCCACCAAACGAACCCGCTCATAAACAAACTGCTCCATAGGCACCACCCGAACCACACAGGTTATCTAGAAAGGGAACGCGACCAGTATTTCAGCACACATCAGAATTCAATTGGAGCAAACTACACGTTTTCACATGTTGCTTTATCAGATTTGCCCTGTGCTTGATTTCAATCTGGTGGTGCTTTAAATAGTGAGGTGCTGATTACTGTACAGAACTTTAACAAAGAGTAGATAGAAGAGTGAATAGATACAGAATACCATCCTCAGACGTCCTGCCAGACTTTGTACTCTGATGTATTTTTTGTATCTCATTGTCTTATGTCAATGTTAATCTATGTTATGGTTTTGTACAGTGGGATTGTGGTTGTTACTGCCTATTGTTGTTGACTTTTTCAGTGTATTTGTACACAAAAACGTGACTTTGCTTGAATCTTCGTTAGTCAGCACATATTATGCTCATTTCCATGTTAATTTCTTCTACTAGAAAGTGTTTACTTGCTCTTAGCATGAACAATCCTAGTAGAGAATCAGTGTGATGAAGCATAAAAATGGTCAAACGCAATCATGAATGAGTGTATTAGTGCAACGAACAATTCCACAAAATGTCACATGAAAAGGACAACAATCAAATCAAAAACAATGGCTTCTTTGCTCCAGCTATTTTTGCAAACTAACATATTCACAGGCATGCAGGACCAAGTTGTTTAACTCATGTCAAAACAGAAGGCCTATTTTTAGTCCAACACACATCTCTGACCTTATTCTGTCACTGCAGTTGTGACTTAGCGGAGAGCTGAGTGTCATGCTGCTCTTAAAGCATCACTGTCCAGGTCTCCTGAGTAGGTCACCCAACTCAATATGCATGTGAGGGCACTTTGTGTGGGATTCACTGTTACCCTTCTGCAAAGGAGAGGGGGAGGTGATGTGAGCAGGCCGTTGCTGTGCTGCCACCTGCTGGCCGGCCCGCTTCCGAGCCTCTCTGGAGAGGTGAGGAAGTTTCCTGAAAAACACATCAGCCCTTTGCCCTGTTTACTTCTCCCTCATATCTCAAACAGCGCGGGTGAGGGGTCAGAGAAAGAACATTTTGTGTACTTTGCCTAGACCTCCACACAAAACAAGAAATTCCCTTAAGAGATGATCTCTTTTTTTTTTTTATCGACAAGAGTTGCTAAGTGAGCAAAACAGACTGCATCTGGCATTTATTTACAGAACATCTTAACATGAGGCTGGTGGCATCATCTGACCTTTCACCCCAAGCCTTAGGGAGTGTTTGATAGAGTGTTCTCAGTCAGTGATAAGTCTGTCTTCAGATTCAAGTGCGTAACAAAGAGGCTTACAGTTGAACTGTTGTGACTGACTCGTAGCTTTGGGTTAGTTAAGCTCCGTGCCCTCCTGCGTGCCGTCTGAATGAGGGAGCTCTTGCTGCTTTGTTCCCAAATCTTCACTTTTCCTCTCTGTCCCAGCGAGAATCTGAAGGACTGTCTGGTTGAAGTCTTCTGGCTGGTCGGCGAAAACGTAATGACCAGCTCCTCTGATCACCTGCCAAACACAAAACACAGGGTTGTACAGGAGAGTCATTTAGAGGTGAAGCTGTTGCGGTTCATATTCCAACATGTTTGAATGGATTGATCTCATGAATATTTATTGTCTTAACGCTGCTTTGTTTGAAAAAAGTCTGTACAAATTGAGTGTATTCATTCCATTTGAAAATGAAGCCTCCACATCATTTTTAAGCGATGGTCGCCAAACAAATAAAAAATTCTGTACATATTTCTCCTTTTACCCTTATTGCTGTTTATCCATTTGGATTGTTTTGCTGTGAGTTGCCAAAATTTGGAGCCAACGGCCATAAAGATGTCTGCCCGCTCTCTGAATATAATGTAACTAGATGTCACTCGGCTCTCAAAAAATACATTTGAGAAACTCAACAGCAAAGTCTCTTTCTAGAAATCATGAAACTGAGATCATGTTTTGCTTCGATATTTCTTCTAAACCACATATTGGAAAGAATTAACATGAAACTGAAGTTACAAATGAAATCAGTCCACAGAACCTACCCTGATTTCAACATCCGGTCTGGTTTTCTTGAACGCGTACCCAGAGTCACTGTCAATGCTGGAGCGTGACCCATAGATGAAGGAAATGGGAATGTCGGCCTGGACCTGGCCGATCCTCTCCAGCATGGGCCTCTTAGCCCAGCCGTAGGGAATGGTCATGTTCTTAAAGGCCGTCTCTCCACTGAAACACAAAGACAAAATTTTGGAGACTGTATGATGTTCTTTGAGAGAAATAGAATATCAGTACATTTCGCTTCCTCACCTTGGAGTCTGCGCATTCAGATGGTAGATGTAGTCAGATACTGTGTTGTCGTCAAAAACAGAAGAGTATTTCTGCTTAAAGTCTGATCTGATTGTCTGGACCAGCATTGGACCTGCCAAAACAGAAATCAGAAAACAAGGACATTTACTTCCAGATATTAGTTCCAGACCACTGAAAGGAGAAATGGCAGCCTCTTCTAACCTCTCCAATTTTTCATATTTTGTGCCATGCAGATTTAACCAGAAAATATTTAGGAAAAGGACACAATTTCTCTGTTTCAGAGTGAGACTGACTTTTCAGAAATTCTTTCAAAAGCAGATGAGGGAAAGTGGCTGATGGGGAAATACAAAACTTCAACATGTTTGTCTTTTTGAGTCAAGTGAAAACAATCAAAGCGATGACAAGGCAGAGCCACGGGGACCCAAAGCTACATCTTTTTTGTGTTAGGATGCAAAAGTGTTTACAGGAATGTATCTTTAATGCGGAAAACCATTTGAAAACAATCTGACAATACAACTGGCGTGAGGTGGTAAAGTCATCGCAGTCAGCTTCTTAATTTTTTTACACTAATTAAATCAAAGGTTTGCTTTTTAAATTTTCTGTATTTTGATGTTTTTAAATTGATAAACCTAATCGTCCTTAGGAAGCCACAGCTTACATTTTTTCCTGAATATAATACTATAATAATAGAATGAAGAATACATGAGTGTGTTAATGTGCAGTGTGTATATGTGCTTGTGCTGACCTAGAGGTCCAGCCAGTCTGAGTCCAGCCAGAGGGTTAAAGGGGCTCATGACAGCCCCCATAGCTCTGATCCACACTGGGATGGAGTTGTGGTCGGGATTATCTGGACGAGCTGGGAACCCCCATGGCTCCACCAGCAGCAGGTGTTTTACCCTGCACACATGTACGCACAGTTACTTAATGAACACACAAATACAAAGTTAAATTTAAATTACAATCAATACATATTGATTAGTTTATGAGTGTAGGAAAGTACATAAAAAAGGCAGTTCCCTAATGCAGGAAGTTGTTCAGGCAAAGCTTCTGCCCTCTCACCCACCCACAGACAGACAGACAGACAGACAGACAGACAGACACACACACACACACCTGTGTGGGTATTTGACTGTGTAGGCAGCAGACAGGTATCCTCCAAGGTTGTGTCCCAGCAGCACCATCTCCTCCAGCCCAACCTTCTCCCTCCACTCCTCCAGGGCTGTCATGAACTGCTCCTCAGCCCCCTCTGGGTCGCTTGTGAACTGGGGGCGGCTGCTCCTGCCGAAGCCCAGCAGGTCTAGAGCGTAGACCGGTCCGCTGCTGGAGAGAGAGTCCAAGTTTTGGGCCCAAAGGGCAACCCCGCCTCCGAAGCCATGCAGCAGGACCAGGGGGGGCCTGGACTGGGCTGGGGGCTCTGGGGCGGAGCGTGGCTGAGTGGAAAAAGCTAAGGTCCACAAATAGTTGCTGTTGGATATCCGGACGTGCTGTCTGGAGAAAGGCCGCTTCACACCTGCAGTACAGAGGAGAAGTATGGGACAAGGATAGATGGAGAAAGGAGAAGGAGGGGAAATGTGTGACTCATCCTGACTGTTTCACAATGATGTGTTTGTTCAATAAGGACTCCTTGTATTTTGACCCTTTTTATAAGAAAAAAACAAACACTTAAGTTCTCATAAGTGGGTCAGCAGTTCAAGACACACTTACTCTTGAGCATTTTTTCTTCCGCATCTTTCAGCTGAGAGGGAGACGTGGGGCACCAGGAGGGAAGCCAACTTAATATCCAGGAGCTGTGACGCAGACAGGGAACATGCAACCGCCGCAGGCGGACAGAACACATAAAGTACATGCAAACGCAGACGAAAACAAACTATGAATCGAACTTTGACCTCGTGACATTCCCGCTATCTGTGCTGCTGGTGTGCAATCTATGAAAGACTTCTCTGAATCTCAGTTTTGTAATAACTGGACGGCACGCAAACAGCAAACAAAGTGAAGCCCAGATAGGCTACTCTGTTTGTATTTAGAGAACTTCGTGCCCAATGCCCCTTAAAATAGCCACTGTCAATTTCACGTTGACGTGTTTTTATTATACACTGTAAAAGACTACTAGGAACAATTAGGCGTAACGGTCACGTCAAATGCACCAAAAGACAGTTTGGTGACACAAATTCAATGTTTGTAACAGAAATGTCGGCAGAGATTTCTTGAACGACTGAAATAAGGTTGTTGTCTTATCTTTTATTCTATAAGAACAACTATCTGTCAAGGGAACACTTTGTTCCCCGAATTACGTAGATGAAACGGTACATCTAAACTGGCATTCAACGACAATTGGATATTTGACAGTAACCCAGTTAACATTAAAATAGTGAAATTTTGACGGAGGTTTGGATTGTTTTCGGCTGTGCTCGTAAAGAAAGATAACGTCTCGCGGAGCTAATTCAAGAACATAGTGTGGTTAATGTCAGCGTACAGCGGAAGAAGACACAACATGCAAAGTCACATAACTAACCACAGATGGAAGATAACCAAAGTAAAAGCGCTGGTAAAGGTGAAAAACTCACCTCTGCTCCTTGGTAGGCTGGATCTCCTCCGCCATCCTTCGCATGGTGTTAATTGTGTTCTCGCGACCATGTCAGAAAGTAGTCGCACTCTTTTTATGCTGCGTTCCCGTACACCTCGTAAATAATTAAATTAAAATTCATGTATAAATTACAACTAATAACAGAATGCCATTTATCCCCCATGTGTCTGTTGAGTATGTGATTAAATCGGAATCTGATGTGGTAATGAAAACCTCAATTCTTTTTAGTTTGGTTTTGTACCCGGTAAATTATTTGGCAATTTTAGGAGTTGGAGGTGTTCGAAGGTTGTATGTCCAATTGTCCCTGAAGGCAGCAGCGTGTTGTGAACTTGGTCCTCGGCTCAGGTGGGCTAGTTATAGATCCATGGGTGGGCTGCGTTTATGTTTTAACTCCATGTTGTTCTAGTGTGCTGGCAGAAATTCCCATCTCTGCCAATTTGTGCTGGCTTCATGAAGATGTGCCTTACGTGGATTCTGAAGCATTAAGAAGCGTTTCGGCCCCTGAGCCAAAACGTAATTAATGAGCCAAAGTTCAGGTACACAGCTGACCTCCAGTGACTTCATACTACAAAGGTAATATTTTATAAAAAGATAAACTTTGGCCCTCACGAACCAAAGTAAATATTAAGAATGATGCAATTAAACATGAAAAGAATACGTAAAAATACAAGAACAAGTGGGGGGTTGTGGGGTTAGCTATTAGCATGTCAATTAGCATCGCCTGTTGCAATTAAGGTTTCAGTTGGAACGTCACAAATTGAGCTCATATACAGCCAGCTAACACTAGCTATTTATGCTGTTACGGTCACATTTTTATTTTTATATCTGGCACATACAATATTTTACTTGAACATTACTTCAGTTTATGCTGTAATTACACACCAGCTAAGCATTTTTAAGGATAGGCAGAATATAGCATTTTGGCTAGCTTTTATATTCTGAAGCTCTGTGGCGGTCCTAGCTTGCGTATTGCCCGTATGAGGAACGGCCCCTGCGAAGCTCGTGGAAATGGCTTCTGCATGGGCTAACGTTACTGTATCTTCACCAAACAACTGGTGGAAGCACTTGCTTAAGCTGCTGTAAATTAATGATAAAAACACCAAAAATAAAGTCTAATTAATTACTAATTAAATACACTGACACTGCCTGGAGGGGCTGCAAAATAAATCTAAATGTGCCTTGTGGGTCTAGTTCAATGACAAACCAAGGCAGATGACTTTGGCCTTCCTCAAGCTAATATCTTGGCTGACAGACAGAAGAAAACAAGGAGATTAAACCTTTGCTTATCTGCATACATTTCTTATTATAATTAAAGATAAGATAAGACGATTTAAGATCAGAGGCAAAGTTAATTTCATGTCATAATCAAGGATTTGAGTGAACAGTATGATCCTGACTGCTGCTATAGGAATAGCAGCTTTTTTCTTTTTTTACTTTTTAGTCTTACATTGAATCTCATTAATTCTTAAAAGGAGGTTTATCTTAAAGATTTACAGAGGTTTTATCCTCAAAAAGGTCAGAAGCATCCTTCAAGAAGTTATTCCTTCAGTAGTCAGTGTTCACTGACTAGTGTTTGAGGAGATGTTGGGAAAGGAGAGCTATCTAATGAACTCCGGCTATCATAAGATTTGAACCAGTCCACAAACAACATACATTATATGTATTATGTACATCATGAAAGAAAGAAAATAATGTACATTTGACCAGCTTTACTCAGATATTAATTTCTCCAACATGGTGTACCTATATATTATAACTTTTTAAACACAGTGATGAGTTGAAGAACAGCTGCTCTGCGTATTTGATGTTTAGTGATTTTCTCTCTCACAGGTCAAGGACGATTCGAGGGTAGCCCTGCTAGTCCTGGTCCACAAGGTGGCGTACTTGTGTTCTATTAGTACACACACACACACACACACACTCCATCTCTGGCTGCTTTGTCCTTCATTCTTCAAACATCATTTTCCTCTCATCCCACCCACTTCTGCTGGCTCTCGGACTATGGGCTGACTGAGTGGTTCCTGAGTGGTTCATTTCCTTTGCTCTCATAGATGCATACACTCTCTGTGTGTTACTGTCCGTTCACTCTGCTGAGCACTCAAAATTTCATAAGCAAGTAGACAATGAGGCTGTAGTCAGGCCCATAGAGGAGCAGCGTTAGTATAAGACAGTAGCTGTCTGGAGACCAGTAACTGGGTGAAGCTTTTAGTGGGGAGCATAAAGCTGCGGCACGGAGCTGGCCCACACACTGAGTCTTACAAATAAATGCTCGTCATGCTAGCTAGAGGTTACACAGTTTATCCTCTTTCTCTTCTTTTATCGGAGGCTCAAAATCAGTAACCCGTGATCTGGCAGTAAATTGACTTAGGAAAGAATCTGTTCAGTCTCATCAGTCCTGGGACAATCAGGAGAAAGAGGCAAAGCCAATACAATTTAGTCTAAATTGTCTGATTGTGTAATCTCATTTTCCTTGGAGGTGTGAATGGTGCCAACTCAGGTAGCACTTTACTGTGGTGGGCGCAGGCCTCCTATGGCGGTCATGGCATGCAGAATTATGCTTTTATCCGGTGATAGTAATACTCAAGAATCTTGCTCAAACTCTGCTGAAGTTTATACAGAAACTACTTTAGTAAGATTGAGGTGGTTGGACAAATACATTAAAATCTGCTTGGATTTTAGTTGTTCCTGGAATTTTACCATAAAACTGTTCCAGTTCCATAATACATACTAGTTTTAAACAGTCTTTGTGTGGAGTGTATTCACACTGGAAAAGTGATAAAAATTAATGGATAAGTTCACCAAATACAAAAATTCTGTCATTATCTACTCATCCCTTTGCTGATGGAAAGTCGATTAAAGTTTCACAGTCCAAAAAAGCATTTCTGGAGGTTCACAGCAGAACAGCATTGGAGCTTTCTCTTCCATTTTCAGTCTTAACTGTAATGGTATATGATAGCATAGTCAAACATCGTGGTGCGACCTAATGTTACCTCTGACTTAAAGGGATATTCCGGCATAAATTTAATCCATGGTCTAACACACCGTGACACTGAGTAAGACTCCCCCCTCCAGAGATCAAGTTTGCCGGCCGCTAGCTTAGCTAGTTTTAGCAACTTCAGAAAAAAACACACGACAACAATACACTGCAGCTTATGCCTCCACCAAGAAACTGCCATCAAAAAGCCACTCATAGCCACAAATAATGCTCAGAACAGCACCAAACTTCAGCACCAGTACATGTACAGTCCCAGCACACAGTAAGAAGCATCAAACATCTGCTAGCTTTAACTCACCCTCTCCTCCAGCAGCTTGCTCGTTGCGGGGAAGCCCTGACGAGTCGATTACCGAGTGCAGTAGATTTCCACAGCTCAAGGATGAAAATGTATGATTATTACTCAATGGAATGCTCAGTTCTTATTATCGAGAGCTGACAGGGAAAAGAACAGAAGTAATAATCATACATTTTCATGTTTGATACTTCGTACTGTGTGCTGGGACTGTACATGTGCTGTTGCTG
The DNA here is from genome assembly GCA_039737535.1 of Lagodon rhomboides. NCBI lineage: Eukaryota > Metazoa > Chordata > Actinopteri > Spariformes > Sparidae > Lagodon > Lagodon rhomboides. Next base: position 21,825,831 of record CM077799.1, on the reverse strand, counting down.
AAGTTTTGTGCTGTTCTGACCATTAATTGTGGCTATGAGTGGCTTTTTGATGGCGGTTTCTAGTTGGAGACATAAGCTGCAGTGTATTGTTATCGTGCTGTCTTTTCTGAAGTTGCTACAACTAGCTAAGCTAGCGGTCAGCAAACTTGATCTCTCGAGGGGGGGTCTTACTCGGTGTCACGGTGTGTTAGACCATGGATTAACTTACACCGGAATATCCCTTTAAGCTAAGTGGTTATCTGCCTGTAGGTTATTGTAAACAAATATTTTGGTTGGTTCTATAGGAAGATCATGACATTAAAGAATTCTGCATTCTAATCAAGTGGCCTAGTAAGCCATCATAGTATGACTTCAGGACCCAGGAGCTGAAGCAGCTCAATGGAATTCAGCCGTCATTAATTTCATTATTTATACCTGCACATGTGTGAATGCCTTCTGTGAAAAAGGATTTGGGGTTCATTTAGACATGACACACGCTTCCTGTCCATGTGACACGAACGGTGGTGGATGAACAAAGTTCACCTGACATTGCTGTTTACGCCTAAATACAAAACAGACGAGGAACAAATTCAACCCACACAGGCGTTTTCACTTAAGCCTAATTAGACCTAGTTAGCTGTGTGTGAACAGACTCTCCCTCTGGATTTGTTGCATGTGTTAATTTAAGCCTTCATCATTCTTATTAGTACATGAAGTTTGGTGACCTCATGTAGTCCAGCTACACCCAACCTAAACCTATGAGGGTGTTCAGGACCCTAATAAATCGTGATCCAATAAAATTAGTAATGTATGTTATTTATATCATAGTCTTGGAGATTCAACCATCTTTTTGTGTATGTCTATAGATTAGTATGTGAGTTGGTTAATGACAAAAAGGACAAGGAGGAAAGGAGACTGAACATGTCACTGTTGTATTTTCCATCATTGCGTGTGGGTGCTCGTGTGTGCTGTCTGTCTATTAGATGCTCACAGTGCACTGTTCTGGGGTCAGCTGCTATTAGGTCTGATTAGCATAACACAAACCCACAGTCGATCAGTCCGTTAGCTGTGAGCACAAACCTCACTCTCTCATGAGTTTTTTTGGGCCATGGCCCAGTGCAGTGTGGGTAATAAGAGTGACCAAGCTGTTAGCAGAAGATAGAAAGGGGATGGAGGAGAGGCGGTGGGTCTGTCTGGTTGCTAGGATACGCGGCCGGCGCCAACAGCGGATATGATTTATAATGGCCAGTCTCCCTGTCTCGCTTTCTCCGCTAGTTTCCTCCTTCCTCTCCTCCCTCTCACTTTTCCACTGACTCTCTCCATCCTCTACCCTCATTTCTATCCTCAGCATCTCTACGGGTCTATTAACCGGCTCTGTCTGACTGATCTGAGTACTTACTGCCGGCATTAGTAAGGGCTATTATTTCTAAGGGTGTTCCTGATATTCCTTCCATCATGAGCACAATGAGATAAATTCAAAGCAACTTCAGTTTATTTGGCAGTAACAACAAATCTCATTTCGGTCCATTTCTTTTTGGTCTCATGGGTCGTACATACACAGTGTAATCTTACTGGCGCAGCAACATCTGTGTGTTTATGTATTAGTGTGTGTTTTCACTTGATCTTGCATGAGCTGCACCCACATGAATGGACAATATTGATTTGCAGAGACTTGATCCACCTCAGGATGTGAAAATCTTCAGGGACAAAAACAGGGTGAGGAGGAGGGGTCAGGAGGCCGTGTGAGGATAGGAGACAAAAGGGGAAATGGAGGGCCATTTATCAGATGAAAGGATGATGTACAAGTTTTTAGTCACCCATAGTTAAACTATCTCAAGTTTATCAGAGCAGATCTTAGAATATATTTTTTAAAAACAGTGATGAGTTCTCTGAGAATATTTTATTTGTGTTCAGGTGATTTAGGAGATTTGTCTCAGAGTAGTATTCAGACTATCACGAGACACTGAAACTTTCTGTAAGAAGACAGACTGATACAATTACTTTTGGGTTAGAGGCTCATTCCAGCAGAGAGACAGAGGTTGAACTGCAGAGTTTGCTGTTGACTTTGCTGTAGATTTAGCTGTAGGCAGGTGACGTTGGTTAACTGCTATCTGATATTCATGCAGATGTACCTGCCAATATCTGCCTAGCTGCCATTTCTTTCAAATGAATCAAATTCAGCCTCAACACATTTTTCCAGAACGGCGCCAGTTATACAAAAATCTTACTGGGACCTATTCTCTGCTGAAGAAATCATCCCTTAGAAAGCTACAACCTATCTATCCATTGATTATCTGTAACCACTAACCCTGTGTAGGGCCACTGGGGGCTCAAGCCGATCCCAGATGACATCGGGCGAGCGGCGGGGTACACCCTGGACAGGTTGCCAGTTCATCACAGGACAGACAAAAAGAGACAAACAACCATTCACACCTTGGGGCACATAGAAAGGCCTCAGCCGGGAATTGAACCAAGGACACTCTTGCTATGTTTCAAGAAAGTTGGGACAGGAGCAACAAAGGACAGGTAATGTGATAGTATCATGATTGGGTAGGAAAAGAGCATCCTCCAAAGGCTCAGTTGTTAACAAGCAAGCATGGGACAGTGTTCACCACTTTGTAAAACCCATGATTGTATGAAGAATATTACTACATGGGCTCAGCAACACTTGGTAAAACTGTTGTCTGCGAACAAAGCTAGTTTGTAAATGATGGGGGTTATCCAGAGTAACAGGGACACTGTTTCAGGACAGACACGTTGCTTTTTAATTTTCAAAAACACTCCTGTCAAAATTCCAGGTCAGACTGGTGAGAGAGAATTATGTTTTGTCTGAAAATGTGACTTAATAGAGCTGCAACAATTGGTCGATTAATGGATTAGTTAATCAATAGAAAAATTAGCTGCCAGCTGTCTTGATAACCATGCAATTGTTTCAGTCATTTTTTCAAGAAGAAATGTCAAACATTAAGTGATTACAGCTTCTTCAGTGTAAGGGATGTACGCCTTTTTTTGTCATTTATGATATTAAATTAAATTTCTTTGGGTTCTGCGCTGTTGGTTGGACAAAAGAAGCAATTTATATATGTCACTCCTCAAAATTGTAATGAGCATTTTTCTTTTATTTTATGAATTAATTTTTTTCTTTTCAGGGGTGCAAACTCATCAGGGGTAAAAAAGGTGACAAGATGCCGACCCCCTAGGGGGGTCCGCGGGGCATGCTCCCCCGGGAATTAAAAAAAACCCCAACAACTTTAAAGGTGAATTTACAGTCAAGTTTAGCATGCGACTAGGGTCCAGATTTACTAAGGTTTGCACAGCTTTTGCTCATGCTAAACCTGCACAATCTGTCTCTCTGTGTTTGGTTTTGAAACATGTGAAGAGGGTCTTCAAAAACAAACAGAGGGGCAGATTGCTCAGCCTGTGCAGGTTTAGCATGAGCAAAAGCTGTGCAAACCTTAGTGAATCTGTTCCTAGATGTCCATCAGATGAACCTTGCAAAATAGTGGTTTTGGAATCAATTGTTGAGGCATCCCAAAGGTACCAGCTCAGGCTTAGTCTTATTCAAGCAGGAAAAGTGGTCTAGGATATTTTTAAAAAATGTTTTATTGAGCAATTGAAAATAAACTCTCAAAGAGGATAATAATAACAATAAGACAGATGAAAATCCAGTATAAAGTGCATGGAACAAAAACAAAGTGAGAGTGGCCAGCTTTCGTTAGTTATAGCTTGCTGACAGGTAGCTAATTAGGCTACCTGAAGTGGTGAAATATGACGGAGGCTTAATGCCGTGCCTTCAAACTAAATAAAATTTAATACAGACTGATCGGTTCATTGTAAAACGTTTATTTATTGACATTTTTTGTACGTAGGCTACACTCCGAGGCAGCGCTGCTCCTTCTGTCCAACAACACACATGAAGCTTAAAAATGCCATACATAAAACATATTAAGCGGCAATATGTATTTAAAAGATGTTCAAGCAAACACACATAGTTTGAAACAACGTTCAAAACACACACAACCAGCATCACAACTAAGCAGAAAGTCCGCTAGCTGATAAAAGTTTTAATATTTTTCCATGTGAGAAAGTCACCATTAAATCCCCAGTCTGTGGTCAGTTTATCCAGATATCGCCAGTTAGGAAATTTGCTCCGACATTTGTTTTGGGAGAAGTGCAGAAGGAGCCGCGACCGAGGGCTAGTTAGGCTACATCCATGGTACCGGCACATCTCAGAAGCAGGACCCGGTCTACTGAACTGATCGCCCGGGGCCGACTCCATCGTCATCCCGCTGGAGATAACGAGCCAAGTAACTTTATCCGCAAGTTTTTAGAGGTTTACTGCTGGCTGGTTAAACTCTTTTTAGGAGATTAATGTTAGTCTCATTGAGGAAAAACGCGTGCCTCAAAGCCGTTGTTTCATCCACTTGTTTTCATCCAGATAAGGTGCATTGCCTCGCCTCGCCTCACCCCCACCCAAAAAATATTTTTTATTGCGTATTTACACGGATCACACAAATGACCCCGTTGGGATTCAAAACGGCGAATTTCGCCGAAAGGTGACAAGTTTGCACCCCTGATGTAACACTTTAGTATCAGAATCAGATTTCCTTAATTGGTCCCACAAAATTTGTGCTTCAAAGCTGCCAAAGGACAGTTCAGTTTCACAATAAACAGTAATAATAGTAAAAAAAAAAAAAAATTTAATAAAAAGGCAAGAAATAGATTCATATATACATATAAACATACTATCTACAAATATAACCATTGTAATTATAAACAGTGCGGAGGTGTCATTTTATTAAATAAATTATTATTATTATTTATTAAATTTACTATTATTATTAAATAATAAACATGGGTATTAAAATTGTCCCTTTAGTGCAAACCGACATGAGAAATGGGTTATGTAAAGAGTTTGTATTGCACAGAGCACAGTGAGGTCTACTGGAAACAGTGCTGGTTGTAGATAGATCAGTCTATCACTGAAGAAGCTGCCCAGTGCTGTTTCATAGAAAATGTCCAATATCAGGAGTGCCCCCTGCATTACAAAGGTCCTGAGTTTCTTAAACAGCTGCCCTGTGTGAGGTTTGAACTCACAACCTTCAGATCATGGGACTGATGCGCTACCTACTGCGCCAACAAGGCAAGTGCTGCATTCAAAACTTTAATTAGTTAAAATTACAGTACAGTTATTTATTTATTTTTGTATTAATTTTTAAGTCAATTGTTTTTACTTGATCCTATTTCATTTTTATTTTTGATGATGGCATGATGGTGGGTGTTGCAGACCCAGATCAGGAACAGGTACCCAGCCCGAGCTCTCTAAGAAGACGAGGAACAACTCCCCATGACCCTCAGAAGAACCTTGGAAGGACACGGGAAGAAACCTCGGGAAAGGCAATTCAGAGAGAGATCCCCTCTCCTCGGACGGCTGGGTACACGCATCTGTTCTTGTGTGTTTGTCAGTTTCACACGCCTGAACTAACCTCAACTTTTTTTTTTTGTGAATTGAAGAATTTCTTCTTCAATTACAATTGGGTAACCGGAGCACCCGGAGAAAACCCTTGTTAGCTCAGCTATTTTTTTTTTTTGTGAATTGAAGAATTTCTTCTTCAATTACAATTGGGTAACCGGAGCACCCGGAGAAAACCCTTGTTAGCTCAGCTACAACTAGAAGCTAGCAGCTAGACGTTCCTGAGTGTGGATCTGGGCACTAGAAGAACCTCCTGTACCATTTCTTCTTGGTGTTCTTGCTCATGAGTTCTTCCAGCTGGGACTTCATGGAGCTTTCTTTCTCCTCCCACTCCTGCTCCTTTTCCTGCAGCTTCTTCTTGATACTCATGAGGGGTGTTTGCCACGCCACCAAAAACCCCTTTGTTTCCTGTTGAATCTCCTGCACAGTCTCCTTGAGACCTCCAGTGACCTGAATGAGGGATGTAATTTCCTCCAGCAGGGTGGCCTCCTGCCACTCCACCTGATGACTCTCCAGCTTCTGCTCAACTTTCCTCAGAGCAGTCACGAAGGTGCTGTTTTCGTGTTTCTGCTCGTCCAGCCGATCCTCATAGAGAGCTCTGGAGTTCTCCGTCTCCTCCAGTAAGATGGTTTTCTCTTGCCGCCAGCTGAGGTGCTCAGTCTCCAGCAGATCCACTGCCTTTTGAAGGGCAGATGTGATCTTCCTGGTTTCCTCTTTGTGCTCCTCAAGCTGGGCTTGATGGGAATCCTGGGATCTTTGCAAAGCTTCCTTTGCTTCCTGTTGCATATCCCGCACGGTCTTCTTGAAGCCTTCTGTGGCCTGAATGAGGGATGTCTTTTCCTCCAGCAGGGATGTTTTCTCTTGCTTCCAGCTGAGGCGCTCAGTCTCCAGCAGATCCTCTGCCTTTTGAAGGGCAGATGTGATCTTGCTGGTTTCCTCTTTGTGCTTCTCAAGCTGGGCTTGATGGGAAGCCTGGGATCTTTCCAAAGCCTCCTTTGCTTCCTGTTGCATATCCCGCACGGTCTTCTTGAAGCCTTCTGTGGCCTGAATGAGGGATGTCTTTTCCTCCTGCCACTCCACCTGATGACTCTCCAGCTTCTGCTCAACATTCCTCAGAGCAGCCACGAGGGTGCTGTTCTCGTGTTTCTGCTTGTCCAGCCGATCCTCATAGAGAGCTCTGGATTTCTCTGTCTCCTCCAGCAAGATGGTTTTCTCTTGCTGCCAGCTGAGGCGCTCAGTCTCCAGCAGATCCTCTGCCTTTTGAAGGGCAGATGTGATCTTCCTGGTTTCCTCTTTGTGCTTCTCAAGCTGGGCTTGATGGGAAGCCTGGGATCTTTCCAAAGCCTCCTTTGCTTCCTGTTGCATATCCCGCACGGTCTCCTTGAAGCCTTCTGTGGCCTGAATGAGGGATGTCTTTTCCTCCTGCCACTCCACCTGATGACTCTCCAGCTTTTGCTCAACTTTCCTCAGAGCAGCCACGAGGGTGTTGTTCTCGTGTTTCTGCTTGTCCAGCCGATCCTCATAGAGAGCTCTGGATTTCTCCGTCTCTTCCAGCAGGGTGGATTTCTCCTGCTGCCAGCAGAGGTGCTCAGTCTCCAGCAGATCCTCTGCCTTTTTAAAGGCAGATTCCATCTTCTTGGCCAGTTTTTCCTGCAGCTTCTGAACTTGAGCCCTCTCAAAAGCAAGATCGGCCCTAAGCTGTTGGGTTTTTGTCTGAGGTGCAGGGTTCTCTCTGCTGGGAGGAGTCTGCACCTCAGTCTGCTCTTCAGGTTCATCGAGCAAGAGCAAGTGTCCATAACGGGAAAACAAAGCAGCTGAAGGTAGAGCTTTCTCTGAGTTGTTCTCCACATCCTCGGTGTTTTCTCTACTCTGGCTTCTCGGTCTTCCTCTGCCCTGAGAGCGATCTCTCTTTGGGTTCATTAATACTTTCTTCTCCTGTGAATTATCTTGCTTCCTCGATTTTCTTATTCTCTTGCCTTGTTTGGGGGTCTTCTTTTTAGGATCCATTGCAACGAAGAGATGTGCGTCCGACTGAGGTCTAAACACAAGTGGCAAAAGTAAAGTCAGAGCTCCTATTTATACTGTTTCAACATTCCGGAATGTCTTTGATACATTCTGCTTTGATCTTCTTTATGTTGTTGCTATAGCAACAAGAACACAGCTTGTTGTTTTTTGCAAAAAGGCAATTCTTAATTATATGTTATTTCAAAGTGTATATCTTTAATTCATCTAAAATGTTTCTGCTGCTGTCATTTCTCATTAACCACAACAACTTTGCTAAACCTAAAGTAACAAACAGAGCTGAGACGTCAGACAGTAGGGCCTATGTGGTCAAAATGATTGTGACACCGCACTGTATATCATAAATTTGAATTGACATTTTTGATAACGAGTACATCAAAAGACCCAGGACACGCTGGAGGGACTATGTCTATAACTATGTCACCCAGCTGGCCTGGGAACGCCTCGGGATCCTCCCGGAAAGGGCTGGGGGAAGTGTCCGGGGAGAGGGAAGTCTGGGTGTCCCTGCTCAGACTGCTGCCCCGCGACCTGGCCCCGGATAAGCGGAAGAAAATGGATGGATGGACGGATAATGAGTACATTATAAAACACAAAGTCAGCAGTCAAAAATGTGTTTTTCTTCTTGTTCCTTCAGCTGAATGTTGAGCTTCACTGTGCAGAATGATGTACACTAGAAGAGTACATTTTTTCTGTGTAAAAGTCTGATTTCAAGAAGCTGACCTACGAGCATGTTTTGTGACATCTCAAATAGATGAGTGGAAGACGAGACACCATCGCTAGTGATGGTGTCTCGTCTTCCACTCATCACCCAACGGTGCGTACCGTTACGGCCTCTGAACCTACACCCCCCCCCCTAAATATTTTCTCATCAAATCTACACAATTCACATAGGTCACCTATTTTGGTTTCAAAACGGCGAATTTCGCCGAAAGGTGAGGATTTTGCATGTCTGCTTTTACATTTTACAGACAAAACCGATTAACTGAGAAAGAAAATTCTCATTAGTTGCTGTCAATGCAGGCCAATATGTATGTAGTGTGAGGAGCTAAACAACCTGAACTGGATTTATGGTTGACACAAGGGCTTAAAGGGAGTCCTGCTGTTGAGGTTTTGATTTATTTTTCAGTGACAGATTTCAGCCACTGATAGCAACTTTAGACAGATGTGTTGTACGTGATCAGGCCATACCATGTTTTAAATATTTTCCCCACATTAATCATATTTGTATGCTTTCGTGTACAGTTTAACTACCTAACTGGAGTAACATCCTGGCAACTTCTATTTCAACATGTCTCATTACTGAATATGAAATGCTGTTTTAGAATAGAATCAAATATTTGCTTTATTTAATTTGCTGTGATACATAGTGTAGCAGGGAGCATGGTGGGTGAGCTGAATGTTTGCAGTGACAATGGCTTTGTTAGATGTGTGTAACTGAAAAGACTGCTGAGTCTTTCTTCAGCTTCTTTTAAGAAAAAGGCTCACATTTTTGCAATTCTATCTTTCAACAACAAGAAGAGATCCCTTTCTAAAGCAATGCCAATGAAAGAGATTGGGGGGGGGGGCAAAATCCACATCTTACCATTTTGTTGTTCAAAACAAGCAGCTATCTTTCAAAATTCCAGTGTTTTTAGTGCAAAATCCCTGTTTCCAATGAAAGTGCAATGGCACCATCAGGGAGCATCGTGGGTATGGGTAGGAGGAACTACAGTGACAATTGTACATGTGGCAGTAAAGCCATTTGCAGTCCATGTTGACCAATCACAGTTCTTGCTGTCTTCATGTGTTATCTCTGTAGGCATGGCATACATAGTATCCTGCCGTGTAGCTTCGGGGGCTATATGTTTCGCAGCCATGCCATAACCACTTAACACACAACTATAAATCTAGCTTTAGTGTTAATGTCACATGAGCCTCCCAGATGTTTTGTTTTGCAAAGCTAAAATGTCTCCTCTGGTTAGCTGAGGCGTCATCAGTCTGCCAATCTATCAGACTTCTTAACTTATCCCCACTTATTAAATTGGATTATTTGACGAAGCAAGAAGTCTGTTTGTCTCTTAGTTCTGCATCCATAAGTGATCCAGGAAGACATTCAAACTAGAGTGTCCGTATTTCTCTTTCACTTTCAGTCTGTCCAGTGTCTTCCAGTAAATGGAGGATAATTTTAGAGCGATAAAGAGCCCAGAGGATATCGAGGGGAGGGAACACAAACACACACACACACACACATACACACACACACACACGCACACAATAAGATGGTCCCTCATTCCCTGTTGCACCTGCTGACCCCACAGGATCCACTGAGATCGGCTACTGCTGAGTGTGCGGCTTCTACACACTCTCAAACACACACACATACACACACACACACACACATACAGGAATGCGTACGCACTTTGACTAATAGGCCTAATGCTTCCTGAAGAGGGCCCAGCACTGCATTAGCTACGGATGTGGGATTGATTTAGAAACTGAAAGCCTTCTAGTCTACGTGTGTGTGTGTGTGTGTGTGTGTGTGTGTGAATATGTTGTGCACTCACTGGTGTGTCTTTTTCCTCCATCCCCCTCTTCTAACATTATCTGTTTACTCACAAATGATACACACACATGCACACACACAGACACACACACACACACACAGAAAGAGACACGAAGATTGTTTGATGAATTTTGAGGCTTGATATTCAATATATCTTTACATTCAGCCAATTTCATGACAAAAAAGCTCACCTGTACAGAATCTAATCCCAGAATGAAATCTTCACAGACTTGAAAAGCCTTTGAATGAACATTCAGACCGTCGCTTACTAATTTTAGAGTTAGCAGCAGGGCTAATTAAGGCAGTTTGACCCATAACACCAATTAAACAGCAGTGAAACTCTGGAAAACATTAGTCCTTCTAATGCCGGATTAATTCCTGACATCAGTATTAAAAAATTGAATTAAAAATATAATGGACTAATGGAATAAAGAGGGTTTTGATGTGTCTGTGGCCCATCATTGCTGTAGTGGGCGACACCGCCAGATAGTGTTTAATATCTAACACATGAAACAGCCAAGCTAGTTTTTGTTATTGGCCGTGACTATAAACCGCCTGGGGGGGAAGATATCACCATTTTGCCACACTGACTCTTTGGCTACTATGGTGGAGCACTGTTGTTGCAACACCAGAGCCACGATTATTGACATTATGGAACACAATCTTGACCCCTACTATTGCTACACTGGCCCATTGGCAACTGCGATAGCTCACTAATTTGATATGTTGTAATAACATCAGTTACAGATAAAAGCTGGATGCTGCTGTGCTGATGTACCATTGTGGTAAAAGCAAACAAATAAATATTTGCTTAGGTAATGATACAGTAGGTTCGCCTATACAAACACTGAAAAACAGTGTAAATATAGAGCTTAATATTAGCATATAGATAATGTTCACAATTGGAAACTCAGGAAATCTCTCTCATCCTAACAGCTGTCAGTGCTGTTTTAACAGATACATTCAGATATTTTTTATGTCCATCTTACAATACTCAGATTCCTTGTGTATGTACCCAGAAGTCATACTTAATGGAGCACTATGTGGTTTTGGAGAAGAAATTCAACCATTAAAATTTTTATAGGAACAGAATTAATATTAATATTAAGGTATTGATACAAACTCAGAAATATATATATATATATATATATATATATATATATATATATATATATATATATATATATATATATATATATATATATATATTTTTTTTTTATTTATTTATTTATTTATTTTTTCCATAACTGAATAAACAAGCTGTTCTCAGAGGAAAATAAGGTCCCCAGAACACTGGGGTGGAACTCTGGAAAGGTGGTGTTGTCCTTTACGGTTTGTTTATTCAGTTTATTCAGTCATGAAAACACAGAGAGTTTGTTTATTCAGTTGGTTTAGGCAGTCAATGATGATCTCTCTCTTTGAATAAAAAATTCTTACCCAGGACTACACAGTGGACCTCTAAAATATCTGATGTTAAATGTACTTAACTATCAAAAGCAATTTGATGTGCCCTGTGTACAAGAGGGTGAGTCCTCAGCAGTGGCTCAGGTTCAAGTCCAACTGCGGTCCAACTTGTCATCCCCTCACTCTCTCTCTCTCTCTCTCTCTCTCTCTCTCTCTCCCCTCTTCCTTTAACAATCTTGAGCTGTCCTATTGATAAAAGCACAAAAGCCCAGAAATATGAATAAAAAGATGTACTTGATTATCAAATGTAAAAGTAAAACAATATATATTTACACGTATATGTACTCTGACTCGACTGATTAACTGCCTGTTATCAGATCTGATATTCAGGATTTTTCTGTTTATTGGAATTTCTATCTGGTTGCAGAGAAATCAATCTGCAAAGTACTTTGTTGTATCCAAAGTTATATACACATAACTTTGAATATATATTTGCCTACAAAATGTAGTGGAGTGCAAGTATAAAAAGCAAACTGAAATACTCAAGTAAAGTACCTCAAAGAACCTCAAAAGCATAATACTTCAGTAAGCGTACTGAGCTACATTCATCAGTGTTCCTTCTCTCTATACTGTAGAGAGAACTGATTTGAGCTGACTGCACAAAGTGTCGCCTGATCACATCAGAAGGCCAAAGTGTTTCTAGCTGTCCCAAACAGCCACACTTAGAAGGCGGGTTGAAAAAACTTTTGTTATAGAGAGAGTCAGTGAAATATGAGTATAACGCACACTCTTAGATTAAGATAATGAAGCCTAGTGAAGACATTCATAGTGTTACAATTGTTTTGTATACACAAGGTGATGGGAAGGGTTGTGTCAAGCATAAAAAGAGAGCCCCAGAACCTTAGCTTCTTTCTCTGAGGAATAGTACATTCCAAAGTTTAGCTGAAGCTAATAGGAGGCTTCACGAGGCTGAGTTAGTAAATCAAGTGGTTATGTTCGACCATCTTTTTGTACATAAATTCCTCTTCTTGTGTTTGCTACCCTGACTGAACAGCAACAATCCTACCTGGGGCTGCCATGATGAAGACACCCTCTCGATTTGTCTAACCACTGACGCCTCATATTCATTTTGGCTAAACTATTCCTGCAGATGTTGTCCTCCCCCACCCTTTATATTATAACCTCACTCATTAACGCATCGCGTCTCCGTCAGTATGGACAGGAAGAAAAGATAAAAGCATCCCCTCACTCTTTCAACTCGAAAGATCTGAAGCCACGCTTTAACACGTCTTTTGCACGTCAGCCACCCCCCCACATGTTACTGTCAAACGTCTGCTGGGAAACGTCGGCAAACAGAGATATAACCTTAGCATGAAGTCATGTGGCGCTAAACGGCGAAACAAAGAGGCCGCGGTGCGTGGGGGAGAACATTGGTGGAGAGGCAGGTGACTGGCAGAAGATGCTGGTAGAAAGAGCGAGAACGAGGGCAGAAAAGGAACGGGTTAAAGCGTGTTGAGAGCAGAGGAGAGGGTGAGGTGGCCTGGGGGGAGGAGAAGAGAAAGAGCAGAGAAACAGAAAAGCAGACGTGGAGGAGGTGGGGAATTGATGAAGCAGAAAGCTGGGTTATTCCTGCTGTGAATCTACGTGTCTTTGCTGCCTATCTGTGTGCGTGCGCGCGTGTGTGAACGCGCACATGCCAGCGAGTGTGTGAGTGTGAGCATGAATGGTAGGCTATGGCAGTAAATGAAACTGTTTATCAGATCAATATGGCCATCATCTCCCAGATGACTGTGGCCTCTACTGAAGAGCAATCATAAATCACAACCAAATATGGAGGACACCGATCCATACCAGCTGTGTGTGTCGCTTTGTGTGTGTGTGTGTGTGCGCGGGCATGCTGTGCACAAGCATACGTGCGCCTCGTGTGTTTGCGGTAACCTGTTTGTATCCTTAAATGTGGGTGTTTGTGTGAAATGTTCCTCTCCTCCCTCCCGACGCTCCGAGCTGCGATTTGAGACGCCGCAGTCGGAAAATGGAGACACAAGACAGACGGACCACACCTTACACTAGTCCGCTGACAGTCCTTTCCGCACTTTGCGCTAAATCGCAGTGTACAGTGTATAAAACAAGAAGGTTAGAACTCACACACCACACACGATCGGCCGTGTCGTAAGTGTGACACATCCTCCATCCTTCTCCATAGGGTTAACAACAGCGCTCTTGTTCTGTGTGACGGCCCCCAGTGCTCTCACTCTGAATAATGTAGCCTCCCGATATCAGTGACAAGAGTCTCGAAACCAAAATAGCATCTTGAGCTCCGATAAATATAGAAGGTAATTAAATCGGCAGCAGGAGAGAGACAGAGAAAAGCCAGGAAAAAGGGAAGGTCTGTTTTATGTGCGGGGATAAAACTGCAGCAAACTGCAGGGGATCGATCGGAAGGGAGCGAAATGCTGTCCGTTGTGTGATCTTTTTTACTCACCCCAACACTGATACTATCAGTAATCAATTTTTTTTGTTGTTTTGAATAGTCTTCAGCGAGTCTACTGGACGCAGAGGTTAATCTGTGTGTGTTTTAGGGCCTGCCAGAGTACAGTGAGTCAGCAGTATTTCACCGGTTAGTTCTCAGGAGACTCGGCCGCGTACGAGCGCTCGCTGCCATCTGCCTCTTGCCACTCTCTCGCCCTTTTTTTACTGCCTTTCTGCGTGTGTTGCTCCTACGTCGCCTTATTCTACCTTTTGTCAAATGCTCAGTGAAACCGACAAATCAGAGATTGAACCTGCGCCCGACTCCATTGCGGGCGAGTCAGAAGAGCGGGGTGAAAGGTTGAAGGGGGGGAGTCGGATCAGCTTGTCAGAGTAAACCGGCCCCCGTCTTGACATGATATCCTCTGGGAAAGTGTGTGTGTGTGTGTGTGCCGTTAAGTGTGACATGTTGTGACAGAAACTGAGTGACAAGCCCCTTTGCAGCCCAACACCAGCCGCTGCAGAGACTAATGATGACAGCTCTCAGGCCGTGCACACTGCTCTCTTTTTCCTCCTCCGTCTCGCAGACGCACACATGCACAGACACACACTCGCCATGTCTCCCTATCTCTCGCTCTCTTTGTCTTGTGTCTCTCCCTCGACTACCTCTTCCTCCATCACACGCCCACACAGACAATGGCATCCTGTATATCGTCTCCCTGACACAAAGGCGCAAACACACACATTTACATGAACGCCGGGGCAAACACACATTCGCTTGCACATCCACATGCACACATATATCCGTGCGTACAGTCATACTGGTCTGCATGACAGACATTTCGCGAATACACACAGAAGGTACACATTTTTTCTCCCTTGCATTGTCTGTCTTCCCCTCAGACACACACTCTCTCTTTTTCTCACACACACACACACACGCAAACGCTGCACTACTCTCTCTGTCTTGGAATTTTACATTTTGATGAAGGAGGAAGCACGCCGTCCAATCAGAGCAGCGGGAGCAGGGAGAGACCATCTCGGCGCAGACGGCAGGGTGGTTCGGAGGCAGCTCGACGGAGCGTTCTCGGGTCCGTGGCTACCAGCTCTGCCCTCCGGCGTCCCCTCGTCTGCGGGCGGCCGGTGGTACGATCCGCCAGGCTGGATAAGAACCCCTCCTCTCTGTCTCCCCCTCTTCTGTCAGTGCTAGGGTGTAGCTACTGATCCTATACTACAGCAGAGAGAGTGAGAGTGAGGAGGGAGGAGGGACATCAGGTGTCACAGCTCTGCAACCCCCCAGTTGAGGCTGCATTACCACGACAACCAGCTCCAGGGGTGCTGCCAGGTGAGTCTGAGGACACGCACACACATTCTCGCACACATATTTTGACACACATCCTGTGCATGCGCCCACTTAAGTGATTCCACATTGTCTCCTCATAGGGATATGTCAAACTGAGCAGATGAGCATGTACAGGTGTGCAGCCGCTGATGTGCTCCAGGATGTGCGTATTGTCACTTTTGCGCCCCTTTGATTTAACACTGTACGAATACTGTAGCAGTGTAGTGTGTGAGCATGTGCGTGGCTGCTGTCAGTGCGCGTGTGTATATGTGTGCGTACGTATGTAGCCATGCCAGAATGTACAGTATATGTGTGTGTGTGTGTACATACGCCATCCCTCCCAGTGTGGTGGTGGGAGACAAAGGGTCCCCTCTGTCTGGCGCTGTAGCACAGCTCGCACCGCCGCCGATGGGTGGGAAAGTTCTCGCTGTCAGCAATCACATCTGATCGGAAAAAGAAAATAAGTCATATAGGGTTCCCCCCCCAACCCCACCCCAAACCCCCACCTCCCCCCCAACTGCCACCCACCCATCGCTCTGTCGAACACTCCTGACTCACGGTGATAGGAGGACATGGTCACAGCAGATGATCACCCGGTGGGTGGGGGTTGGGGTTGTGGTGGGGGTGGGGGTGTGTTCTGAGGACACAGAGGCTGAGAGGAGGGGGGGGGGGGGGGTTTGGTTGGCGGTCATGACACTACTGTAATGTGTGACAGACACACCATAGAGAATGAGCTTAAAACACGTGTGTCTGAGGAGGGGTCATCTGCCATGCACATGACTGCCGGTGTGCTTGTGTGCGTGTGTGTGTGTGTGTGTGTGTGTGAGAGAGAGAGATAGAGTGTGTGTGTGTGCGCATGCGAGAGGAAAAGAATGGGAGCAGGAGCATAATGTGCCGAAGTGCCGGCCATTGCTGACCGATAAACCCAGACAAAGGGGTGGCAGATCATATATGCAGTCTCATGTCACAGACTGAGCGAGCGTGCGTGTGGGCGGGCGGGTTGGGGGAGGGTCCGCATGTTGAATGGTCACGTATATGCAGGGCACCTCCGCATATGTGTCCGATCATCATGTCTGAGCTCGTCCGGCAAAGGTGGCCTTCGTCCCCAGAAGATCACATGTGCGCATTGCGCTGCCGTCTCCTCTCCCGTTCGGCGCCTGACGCCCTCATTCAACCTGTCCTGTTTGACAGCTGCTCGTCATCCCACCCCGACTCTCCACCGTCATGCAGCACCGGCGGAGACACAATCGGCGTCCGTCTCGCAAAGGCTGTGGACCGGTTGAACCCCGTCTGTATGACACTAGATTATCAATCCTTCCTTTGTGTCAGCTCCAGCACTGGATGTGCTCTTATCCTTATGTGGCCTTTGTTAAATCCTGCACATGTGATTGCAGATCTTCGTGAGGGGAGGGGGGGTGTAGTCGAGTGTAGTTTGGAGTACTGTATGTCGGCGTTTTTAGGACTAGTCAAAGCTTTTTGGGTTAACGAAGGCTGTTTCAGATAGGTGAACTCTTAAACGGCATCAATCTGTATGCAAAGAAGACGATATCCTACATTCTGAAAGACCCATTTTCTCCGGACAAAAATATCTCTTATGTAAGAAGTGACGACTTCATCTTTTTCAGATCATTTTCGTGGCGCTTATTGGTTAGTACCGTGTGGGCAAGACAGAAAAGTTATGCTAGACAGGGTCTGCATGGGTGGAGAGCCGGGCTCGAACTCTCGACATGCGAGTGCACAGGTCACGCATCCACCTACAGTGACACCGAGACATTCGGTGAGCGATCACCTGGAGAAGCAGAATTCAGTATTTGACAAAGATCTTTATATTAAAACAGAGTATGGCGTGTGACAGGTGTGGGCTGTCGTTGTCCTCCATCGTCTGAGCGTTATATATGTTACAAGAGCAGAGTAATCGTCGGTCCGCGGCTTCTCCGAAAACCGAATTAACACCGAACAAATTGCATAGTGTGCGTGTGTGTAAAAAATGGTGGCACCGAGAACAAGCTGTACATTTCTCTTTCAGTGCCCTTCTCTCTGCTCTCCCCCTCTCTGTCTCCCTCCTCTTCCATTTTATTCCATTTCTCACTCTTCCTATTTCCTCTCTCTTTTCTCCGAGCTCCCATGCACACACACTCATCCCCCTCCTCCATATGTGAGCGCTGACAATCAGTAGGGCGTGCCCCCCCCCCAACACAACCACCACCACCACCACCACCACCGCCACTCCTCGCCACATACATTACAGCGAGCCGCGCAGCGTACATACATCCACGCCATGTGCAGTTCACACATGGCTGCACAATAACTGACACGCCGGCCCGTCATGTATGTCCTGGTTTACACTAAGGGGCCTCTGCGCCGACAAAAGACATCGGAGACACAGAATCAGGATTCTTTTCCTATAATTCGGACACTGTGAGGTGAGTGTGGCCCGTGCGCTGACTGAACCGGTACTTTGTTACATATATGATGTCTGTGCTGCCGAGAAATGACGGCGTAAGCAACAATTACCCTAATTGAACATTCCAGAGCAGCCCTGCAAAATGGCTGCCGAGCCGGCACGCTGTCTGTGATGGCCGACGAGCGTGTGTAGGTCTAAGGTGTGTGCGTGTATGGCTGCGCGTGTGTCTGTGTGAACGCCTGTTTGCCTATACGTGTGTGTTTGTGCTAGCTCTGCCAGAGTAATCCTGCTTTTGCTTTTTACCGGCTGCTTTGTGTCAGGGGAAGTCTCCGCTCACTTGAGATCTCCGCTAATCCATAATTACCAAGCTCAATATACCTCGACTGGAGGAGCCATTATGTCAAACCTCCTCACTGTAACAGTTGATGATTGTGTTTCCCGGCACCTATAAAAAGAGCCTACGTTTATCTTCGAGAATAAAGCTCGCCCCGCCGCTTAAGATAGCGCCGGCGCCGGGAGTCCCTTCAGTGCCACGTCCACCATCTTCAGAACGTCGGCATTTTCACACACCAGCATGAAGGTGCTGAATGTGTTCTGCCAAACAGCTGACCTTGTTGTTTCTTTACAGCTCTCTCTGCCTCGCCAGCCCAGCGCCCAGCCGGGCCCGTCCAGCCTCGCCATCCAGCTATCCGCCCAGCCAGGCCGGCCCTGCCCTGCCCGGCCCAGCCCAGAACTGGCAACCTGCAAGGAGTCATCAGGGTTAGTGCGCCTTTGGCACGCCTCCGTGCCAAAAATCATCTGTAAGCATCAGGCAGGAACTTGTAAATTTATAGATCTGCACTTAAACCAAAGGCCAGACAATCAAATAATATACTTACACAAGAGAAAGAGGGGGGGCGATCCCGAGCCATCCATAAAACACTGCCGCTGCTCCTGATTTATAACAGTCAATAGGACAAGTCAAGACACATGCAGCGGTTTTTATTGTAGCACAAAGACCAATGTTTCATTGTAGTCTTCGAGGAGATATTGAGCGATGGCAATTTTGTTTGTTTGATTTATGCTCGCGTTTCTTTATACTTTGACACGAGAAGAGCAATGATTCCTCTTAAGTCAATTTTTTTCCCACATCAATTTTCTTATTACACTCGTCCAATATGATATCTCGGAGAAGGAGCAGCTTTCGGAGGTGGGTACCTTCTTAAACACACACACACACACACACACGCAGCCACGCGCACTTCTGTACCGAGATAAGCAGCATTCTCTCATTTACATAGCCACTTTTTCTTCCTTTCATATTAGGCTACACACACACACACACACACACACAGAGCACAGATTATAAGCATCACTGGATTATGTTAACTCTGTGCCGTTTTGCTAATAATTCAAATACTGCATGTGTTAGCATTTTCTGCAGTTCATCAGGGAAATGCTGTAAAAAAAGACAAAGCTGAACTAAATGACTACCAGCGCTCGGGCCTTATCGCAACTGTGTGGGTGTGCGGCTTGTGTGCTCGTTTCAGAGAGAGAGAGAGAGAAGGAAAGAGTGTGTGTGTGAATGTGCGTGCGCCGAGTCTTGAATGTGACAGCCGAGCGTCGGGGCTTACACATTAAAATCTCCGCCGCTGTTTCGAATGCATTCGTCGAGCAGCGCCGTGGTCACACCTTTCAGTGGTATGGAGGAGAGGCAGCTGAGAGGAGGGACGATGAATGCACCACTGTACGTTCACATGCAACCAAACCGTGAACGATTTGTCCGTAGATGTGTGTGAGAATGCGAGAAAACCTCTGCTATTTGCTATTGATTGGAGTGAATAATGCCTCTCTCAGCTGCTCCTATATGGTTATAATGGAACCATTTGTTTAACGTCCGTAAATACACTAGACTGGGGCTAAAAGCAGACAGTTTTTTGTGAAAAAAAAAAAAATAACTAAAAGATAATGACATGAAGATAATAACTCTTTTGAAAAATACAGAATTAAGGATTAAGAAAGGACCTTATTACTGTTATTTTATATGATGGCAATTATTCTGGGTTATCTCAAAGACCTTTGTTTTCTAAATGAGAGAAATATGCACGTTTAAAACAATTTTGCTCGTTACATCATCTGCTAATTATTGTGTGAGCTACTGAAAAGCTACAATAAGCAGTGCGACCAGAGGCCCATTTAGTATTATTGCCTCCCATTTAAAAGAGCTTCTGGTACTCACTGCTATGCTAACAACGATTCTGAAATAAGACCATAAAAGAGATCAAGTTAGAAAGGCCGGGGCAGAGCCATAATCTTGTTTTGTTAACCTATTTAATTGGAAAGATATTGATGTTCACCTTTGAGTAAAGGCAACATGAGGACAGCAGTCTGCCTGTGTGTGTGTGTGTGTGTGTGTGTGTGTGTGTGTGTGTACCTGTGTTTGGCAAAAGGCCTTTTAGACTCGAGAAAAGAGGAAATGGATGCTTGGCAAATGCTCAGCCGGCATCCTTATCGCTGCCGCTCTCAGAGCTGACCACCACAGCTCCTTCATAATGGACACAAAACACAGAGTCATTTCTATTATGCACTCACTAACACCTCTCAGCCTCCCAGTGTATTACGGCAGATAACATTAATGCACAAAATGATGTATCATAATGCAGGAGGCCGTTCATTTCTAGTATTACAGTCATTTATTGTCTGATTTTAAGATAGAGAGAGAGAGGAAAGACGACGTGGCACGCACAAAAAAAAAAGGTGAAGCTTACAGTATAGTGTGTAGAAAACTCAAGAAATGTAGTGATAGTGACAAGTGGAGGTCTGCTGGTTAATAGCGTGGGTCTAAAATGCAGAGATGGGGGAGATGTTCTGCTCAGCAAAGCTTTCTGCCTCCCTGGCTTCAATCCCAAGTGCAGACAACAGACGTCGTCATTTTCCAACTCAATTTACAGACGCATTAGGAGATGCTGAGGCGCGCCCAACTCTCTCAAATGCAATCAGCCTGCCTGTGTGTTTTAAGAGGAAATTGAGGGTGCCATCTCTATCGACTTCGCTCTGACTTCTCCTCTCTCGCAGACCCATTTCCCTCACTCAGATGATTTGGAAACGCAAACAGCTGCATATGGATTTGTTTCATGACCACTTTTTACTGATTTGTCTCCCTTTTAGGCTCCGTGGACAAAGGCAGAGCGGATGTTTGCGAGGACTGTTTAAACTCATCTCAGACAGATTTAAATAGATTCTGATACGGTAAGTTCAAAATATATCTGGCTACGTACTGCTGAGCTTGTCTTTAGACCTAAAATCTTACCTGTTAAAATCCGTAGGTTCTGTTAATTCTTTTTTTTTACCGTTTTGGCTGCAAAATACCATGAAAATGTACTTCAATAATCTTACATGAAATGACTCTCTCCAAGTCTGTGTGTCCAATTTATTAAAATGTTTTAATCAATTACATTTATTTCTTTATCTTGTACCATATTAAATGATGGCATAATTGAAATGAATAAATGGCATAATTTGACATGAATTAAAATACAGTGAAATAATGCAAATGAAGCTATGAGTTTAATTCAGTTTTCATCCATATAATATACATTTAATAACTTGCATTTGATCCTTCTTTTTCAGTCAGAAATAACCCAGCTTTGACAGGTTTTTGTTCTATATTTTAGTGGTTAAATTGATCTTCAGTTCCCTTCCAGGTAGCATTAAAAAGCTCTTTAAATTTGGCTTTGTGAAAACCTGCTGATACCCTGAAAGTCTGCCTCTCCCTCCCGCTCCCTGTAATTGATTTCACACCTTTGAGCCTCACAATAGTTTTCTGAGTGCACTTAGGGGAGAGATTCAGGACAAAGTCAGCTTGAGAGGTGCATCCATGTAGATGTCCTCGCTCACACGCCGGCTGCCCACAATCCTGCACTATAAATGTCCTGTTTGACCCTCAGCTAAACATACGACTAATTGAGAGCCTGGGTAAAAACTGAGGGGAGAGGAGAGCAGGAGGCGAGACAAAGGATGGGGGCTGGGAATGGCAGAAATGAGAGGAGGAGGAGGTTAAAAAGAAGGCAGGAGAAAAGAGGGAGTTATTAGGAAAAGAAAGAGATCCGCTATCGTACTCTCCTCGCTATATCGTTCAATTCCTTCGCTCTCTCCAAAATGTCACAGAGCATTCATCCTCTCTTTCACCCTTCATTTCTCTCTCCATCACCCCATTTCTTGTACCAGCTGTTCACTCATCTGTTTCACTTTTGATCTCGTTTCCCTCCAACATCCGATTTCTCCCATCGTATTCCTTACCTGCTTCACATTTTTTTTCTCCCTCCCTTCCTTCAAACACTCGTCTTTTCTGAACCGCCAAGCTACGACGACAGCAGATTGATCTCACCCACAAATGCACAGCTCAAATATTGATTATTTCCTCATGCCGTCGACATGTAGACACGCTGAGCAATATTCACATGTGCCGTTAAGTGGCTGCTCGGCACATCTCTTTTCCACAGAGCAGCGGCGCGGATCTATAGCGTTCAGGTGGAGGAGGTCTCTCGAAGCATGTGGACGATATCTTGAAACGAGGGGCTGGCTGCCATAGCAACCATATGATGAGGCAGGCAGGGCTATTTAAAGGAATTCAGCTGCTGCTCGCGTTCCCGTCAGCTTCACACCGGTCCAGTGAAAGACAAAGAAATAGATGTGAGTGCAGGAGAATATAGATCGTATAGTTCCACGCCTACAATCCAACGTCTGCTGTAAATGCTGGCTTACAGAAAGGAGTAAAATGCAACAAATCTCTTAGTAACAGTCTAAATAAAGGGCTACTTATGTTGCACAAATAGACAATACATTTACAGTTAATCTTTAATGCTCTGAACATTTGCCTCAGCTCCTCATTTAGAATCTCCTGCCCGTGAAATTCACGCGTCAGGTTTTTTGTCCACCACTCCTTAGTATTTATTCTTCAAGCACCTCTTTCTCCCCTAGTGCCAATTAAATAAATCAGATTGCTAATTGCTGCATTTCCACCTAACAACACAGCTAAACATGAGAATGTAACCGCGAAAACAAGCTGCACACAGTTTAGACCCTTTCACATAAAATGGACGCACACAATGCACGTCGGCAAAACATTTTCCTGTTAAAATAAATGCAAATATGAATTGTACACATAGCCAAAGCTTGTTTTCACAATAGTGTATTGTTTTTTGTTTTTTTACGCTGATGTGCAAACGCCTGAATTATCTGCAGAAGGGGACACATTAATGTAAGGTCTCACATTATTCATGATAAAACCATACTTTTTCTCTAGAGAGGTTTGTCTCAGTGGACAGCAACGCATGAGGAGACAAGTGTGAGAGGAGCTGCTGTGCTCGTACAGCGCCTTGCATGCCAAACAGAGAGAGGGGGAGCAAACAAAGCAAAGCACCATTTCTTCGCCACTTGATTTACACGCATTTTCCCCGTCACCTGCCGAGAGGCTAGCTGTATTTTAACCTGCCACATGTGTCTCTGTCAACATTTAACTCAGCTTAATAATAGATAGGCAGCGCTTCCTGTCTATTCTGCGACTTTAAACAGACAGCCGAGCCTCTTTTACTTCCTCAGCTTTTCACCACACAGCCACCAAAACAACAGCACCAAGTTCAGGTTATAGAAGTTAACAAATGAAGGCATGGATCAAAATTTTACCTGGTGTTATCGTTTCTAAATCTCCTGTCTAATTAGACAAGGAGACATTTAGTCATTAGTGCTCGTCCGACAGGCTTTTGGACTCTGAAGCCTGAAGCAATTGATTAGGCAATAAAATTAATACGTTGATTAACAGAAATCAGTCATTAACTAATCTTTTAAAATAATTGATTCATCCTTTAAGTTTTTTTCAAGCATCACTTTGCTCTTCTTCATCTTTAAAGATTTTTTTTTCATATTACATTAATTGATTTGTAGAGAAAAAAATCAAAAGAATAACGAATAATGACGATAATCATGAGCTCCAGAAATGAGCATCAGCTAAAAGCCTGAAGTCAAAAAACGAAATGATTGGTAGGAATCAACCTCAGTGGTGATTCTCCCTCTCCTATAAATAAATGTTCCTGATTTTTATGTCCTTTTATCATGCGGATATTCTACAGCATTTTAATTTGAAGTGCACAATTATTGGTGAAACTGCCAGTGTTCTTTTATCACTTGGTTGAGCCCAGCGTGCTGTTCCAGTGCCTGTGAGAGCAGTCAGGAAGATTTAAAGTGCTTCACAGAAGCAAAATTATGAGTGACCTCTCTCGTAACACTCCCTCTGCTCTTCACTCTGCTCTTTATCTCATTCTAATCCCAACTCATTTCATATGCTAAGTAAAAGCTTATATTCCTCTCCACTGTACGTACACACACATCCCTCATTGCTGTGGTGTGATTATAAAATTTGCATAGTGGATGTTATTGGAGCTGTGGAGTGCTGAAGCACTAGGGTTGAAGCAGGGGGTTGTGGGTGGTCTAATGCCTGTCAGGTGTAGAGAGGTGGGGCAGAGACTCCCAGAATCCCTCATGTCTGGATTTATGATGAGAACTCAACAAGAGGAACCCGGAGAAAGTTGCCCCACGTCTCAGTGTCTCTCTCTCTCTCCTCACCTCGAATGGTTTCCTCCCAACCTAATTTGCATGTTCTCTCTCCACAGCTGTCACAGATGTGGCAAAGATTAGGAAAGAGGGAGCGCCGACTCTGCACCCCTGGGGAGGACGCAATGAGACGGAACCACTTCTCTGCTTTTCGATGGAAAAACACTTCCACCATCAGAGCGCCATCTGTTGACACGGTGGGGCGGGACAGCTGGTGTTGTGAATCAGGCCGCCACAGTCCAGGGACCGGCTACTTCCCAACACCAGGGTCTCACCCTCACCCCTCACATCTCGCCAGTTCATCTCTGTCAGTTTACCCAATTTACCCTTTTATGCCTGATGAAATGCTGACGAATTTGTGTATTCCCTCTGCATCATGTCCTCTGAAATTACGAATCAGGAAAACATATTACAGACATAAAATACATCTTCAAAACTATATCACAACATATAACACATACAGCGAGGATAATGACATTTCCCCAAATAAATAAATGAAATATTTATCCAAAAATATGTGTGTGTCTCTATACTTTAGAAAACTCAATAAATATTAAGGAATAACATGGAAATTAAAGTTCTCATTGGTTTGGAAAATTGTGTCATTTTTATTTGTTGTATTTTGTACAAAATTTGCATTTTTTTTGTCTTCCAATAATTCAAAATATTAGAAATTTCAAAGGACCAAATACTCACTATTGGCTTACAGATGGCAATTTGCTGTAATCACATGACAGTGGGATCCCACAGGGCACCCTTTTTGGGCCTTTATTTGTTAGATATTTCGGGTCTCCGTTAAGACATTCAAATGGTCCCACAAATACATTACCTACTGTTGGTTAATTTCGACTATTTACTTAGACTTTGCTATGCTACGTAGAAACCAAAATTCCCATTACCGAACATGATTCTTGGGTATTGGATTAAGGGCGAGAGCAGGAAACGGATACATCTGCCTGCCCCATGATGAGCGCTGTCAGCACTCTTAAATTTCAGCATGAACTGATCTCCGTTTCAAATATGAGACAGAATGTGATTGCATAATCCTGTGTGGTAAAGTTGCCTGAAACACACCCAAGCACAAAGAGTGGCAGGAAACATTTTATATGTGAGGAACATATAGGATAATATTCCAATAATAAATCAAATCCAAGAAGTTATTTCCCCTGTATGAATGCCTATTCTTTAATATTCTTTAATTAATTTCTTACCCTCATGGTACTGACTCTCATGTATAGAAATAATACAATTCGGCTGTGATACACATGACAGGAGACGCAAGAGATATCAGCGGTGATGCTCTGTCACTGTGCCAATCGTAGCATATTGGACAATGATGTGTCCAGTGTTAAAATTATGAAACTAAAACTCTGATTACTTGCAGTTATATTCAGATTGGATATGCATTTGCTCATCAGTAGTGAATCCTGATACTTTTGGCCACTACATTTTCCCTTTAATTTCTCCCCATTTACAGTTCGTGTGAGGCTTCTTTTTAGTTTTTGGATGTAGGATAATTACAGCAATATTGCAATTTGTGTACATCTCTTAACAGTTGTCAGGTGTAGATTGTAAGACCAGTGATGAACTTCATTATTAATTTCAGGAATTAAATCACACACAATGTTGCATCAAGCTGATGTAAAATGTACTTTAATATCAATATAATATTTTTGGATGAACTATGTAGGCCTGTAGTTTAAAATGTACATGTTCCTACCTCTGTGTGTCTAATTTATTTTCACATTAGTTTTCTTTCTCGCTCTGCAGATGGATGTGCCAGTTCTTGAAAAGCTTGAACAATGTGTGTTCAAAGGACATTTACATAATTTAAAGGTGCACTATGTAGTTTTGGGATTGATTTTTATTTATTTACTTAACAAACTGAATGAACAAATTTTCTTCATTTACCATTTAATACTGTTTTACTTTGTCTATATTTGGTGGACCCTGCCACCTTTCCAGCTTCACACAGTGTTCTGTGGACCTTATTTTCCTCTGAGAGCAGCTTGTTTATTCAGTGAGGGAAAAAAAACATAATTCTGAGTTTGTATTATTACCTCTTTAATATAAAAAAATATTAAAACTCTGAGTTTGAATTTTCTTCTCCCAAAGGACATAGTGCCTCTTTAATGTTAGTGCAAAAATGAAAGTAATGTCCAGATAAGACACAATGCGCATGCGCTATGGCCTGCACACCTTCGTTCCCATGTCAACTTGTAGAGAATAAATTAGAGCAGCAGGGAAAGATGAGCGCCACGGGTGGAGCTAGTGTTGGCGTCTTTGCGGAGGTTTAATTGTAAAAAGTTCTACCGTCATTCAAAAGCGCTTTTAAAGCGCTATGAAGTAACTTTTGATAGTCGTTGTTTTAATTGACAGCATGTTCCCGTGTTCTAGCAGGGTCAAACTTAACCGAGTCGCGTTAAAAGACGTTATTGGGCTGAAAGCGGCGCCGCGGCGGAGACGAGTCCCGACGTCGTTGAACACCGCCACAGCTGACCCCCAAAGTCAAGAGGAAAACCAGCTAGTTTCTGAACCGGTGTCAGTGGAAGACACCGCCTCCGTCTCTAGCAACAATGAACCCGTCCAAACTTTGTTAACAGAACAAACGGGCCCGGACAAACTGACT
This sequence comes from Lagodon rhomboides, assembly GCA_039737535.1. Classification (NCBI taxonomy): domain Eukaryota; kingdom Metazoa; phylum Chordata; class Actinopteri; order Spariformes; family Sparidae; genus Lagodon; species Lagodon rhomboides. Next base: position 21,798,982 of record CM077799.1, on the reverse strand, counting down.
GCTAACATCCCCGACGAGGAGCCGGTGGATAATTGCATAGGTACGCAGAAGGAAAAGAGGAGCAATAACATTGTGCCATGCAAAGGTAATGAACGCAGGCAGATAAAACTAGAGGGGCCGCTCACTAGAGGCAAGTATCACCAGAGCAAACCAAACACCAGGAGAAAGTGCAGGCTGGACTACCTCAGAAAGCTCTGCACCCTCAGACTCAGGTGTACTTGGTGCTTCAGCACGGATTCACACAGCGTTCAGACGTTGCTTAAACAGGCAGAGGTGCACCGCCGGCTGAAGCCGAGGGCCACAATGTCCCAAATTAGGTTGAGTAACGAGTGCTTGGTCATTGAGATCCCTAAGAGCCAGAAACCATTGGATCTAAAGTCAAATGTAGGTAAAGCGTCTGGTAGAGGTAAATTCAAACGAGGGACTATTAAACGTAAAAGTCGTGCGACCCACGTTGCTAAAAGCGGCAGGGGCAGAGTTAGAGCGGGTCAGAGCACAGTGAAGGCCAGGTCCGCTGGGTGGGATCCTCAGCCCGCCGCTGCACACGCAGGACAAGTGCCAACCGGCCAACCCACCACACTGTCAAGTAAGGGTCACTTTAGCTGTGTTGTTTGCTCAAGCTCGGTTAGTTAATCGATCACCAGTGCAAGTGTTAAGTTACTGGCACTGGACTCCAGCTAACAGTTTGTAGCTGAGCATTTTTTGGTAGGTGAAAACTTGTCGCTAACTTTATGCTAACGTGCTGTTTTTTTTGCTAAGCTAACAGCGTGGCTATGTGCTTTGTTTACTGACCTCACTACGTGAAAGGTTTGCAGTCAGTGGATAACTAACGTTTTAAGGGGGTTCGTTAAAATCAATGCGAAGTAAGACTGAAAATTAGCTCATAATTTTTTCTCCCATACTGAATTATTAAAGATGCTAACTGGCAGCTAATAGCAGTGAGGTAAACTGCTTCAGGTGGACTGCCATGTTCTGACGAGACCCCCGCACACTGCTAGCTTTGACCCCCAGGGCTCTTTGTTTGGGTTGCATTTGGGAAGCCACCATGGGGTACTTTGGATTTGTTGTGATCCAGACTGAGCTTGATTTATCATTTAGATTAATTTGATAATGAGCTAGGACGTTTTGCCCTCCCAAAAAGGGGGGTTAAGTTTAAACATCTAAAGTTAAGTTTAATCATTTAAACCACATTGGGGTTCTGTAATATTCTCTGCTTACCAGTTCTCAAATCTATCACATTGTGACAAAGTGGATTAAAATGCAGTGTAGTGATGTTGGATGTGCACTGCCCAGTCGACAGTCCCAGATGTTCCCATTTGAACAACTTGGTGAATCCATGCAGTCAACCCAACCCCCAACTTGAAATTGTTGCATTAACTTTTGCACTATTTGACAAGTTTTTGTTTCCACTTTCAGACGTTGATAGAAACACTCACCCAAGCCCCACTGGACTTGCTGGTTCAGACGGGTCTTTGAGAAGAGCTTTCAAAGTCTTCGGCTGTGGCGACTGTAAATTTGTTGCCGTTCAGCGGAAGAGGTTGGGTAAGCAAGAGCAAAAAAGCAGTAGCCCAGTGCCAGAGCAGCCTATGATTGAGGTAAATCTCAAGGAAGGAAAAAAAGTTGCTGAGTCCTCTCAGAAGATTATCATTTGGATAGACCAGTACCCGAAGGTGACGCTTTGTGACATAGCCCAAAAATGTGATGCCTTGAACCATGATTGTGGCTTCATGCTGCCGGACATTCTCAAGACCACCAAAGTTGTGCATTGCTTCAAGGACATGAGAGCTGGATTTCGGTTTGGGCCCGGTTGTTTAGGGCATAACAAACATGAAAACGAGGAAGGTGCTCTGGCAAGAAAAAAAGAGTTTTGTGCCAGGGTTCAGTCTGAGAAGAGCGTCTGTCTGTCTCAGAATCTGGCTGAACACCAGAGACACCTGAAAGAACGCACAGATGCACAGGCGTTATTCAGTCATACCACATGTCGTTTCCTCAAGAGCTGGACAAATGAAGGTTCTGCAACCTGTTCTGCTTCTTTCTTACTAGGTAAACGTGAAAAAAAGGGAGAGTGCATGACTGGCGTGTGGGACAGAGATGATGGGGAGGATCCTGGGCCAGGATCTGACCTCATGGGAGCTGAGATTCGCACAGACAAAAGAATAAAGCTTGGGGAGAGTGTACAAGATGGGGTTTTTTCATCCACCCCAGATTTAAAAAGCGTTAGTTGCAAAATCCCAGCAAAAACTGACTCTAGAGACAAAGAGAAAACTTGCTTTTGGACATCTGATGACAGTCAGTCGTGTTCAGAGCATGCAGTTGGGGGCAGCGGCAGCAGTTTTGGCTCAGCTGTGGAAGAAAACTGTGTCCACAAGAAACCTTGTGGTGGGAAAGAATCTGACGCAGCACAGATGCCATCAGAGCTGTTCTGTGAGAGGAAAGAGGTGGATAGGGATGAACTAGAGTCTCTCACCTGCCAGAGAGTGAGAGTTTATTTCAGAAAAAATAATTTTTCGTGCGCGCGCACATACATGTCCTGGCCCTTCTCTAACAGCGGCCGGACCCCTAAAACAAATGCTGGTACCACAGCATGTGAAACGGAGCCTGTAGATCCATCAGGTAACAGTGACTCTCAAGTAAACCAAAAGCAGCAAGGTTTACCCAGCAGCCGAACCAATGAAATACTCCCAAGTGAAGAGGATGGAGAAAGCATTTCAGCAGAGAGAAATCGAAAAAGACATGGTAATATGTCTTCACACTGTTCAGACAACACAAACATAGAGTTTGCGCCTCACCTAATGGAGCCTGAAGAATCACTAGCTGGTCTTCCCTCAGATACAGCTGCCCTATCAAGGCCAAGTCAGTGTGGAAAAGAGCCTGGCACTGAAGCAGCCTCAGCCTCATCTTTGCCAGTTAATGGACCTCAAACCGACAGCTCCACCTCTACCCCGTCTCGCTCAGCACTCGGCCTGAGTGACTGGGAAACTGCTACCAGTTTGTCTTCCATGTCATCTCCATTCACGCAGGGTGGTTTGAGCAGCCCCTCAGCCACACCGTCCTCTCTCCCGCCTTCATTGTTCCTTCTGAGCAAAGTCAAAAGTGTTGGCTTGTCTGATTCTTCTTTAACCAAAGCGGTAGAAAAGACATTGTTCTACTGTGAAGAAACCAGAATGACACGCAGTTCTTCATCCTCTCCTTCTCCGCACAACTCTGAATTTTTTCATTCATGCGAATCCTCCCTCCTCCTGCCTCAAGATGAGCAAGATAGCAATGAAGCACTTCTTAGAGAGAGGAGCCCACCAAAGCTGGAGCCGTATTACAAAACAAGCCCCATCAACTATCATCTTCTGCGAGAGAGCTCGTCGCACAATGTTCTCACAGGAAAGTCTGTAGATGCCGAGTTTATGCTCCCAGCAATGCTCTCTCCTGTCACGTCACCACAAGGGCACTCATGGACAAGCTCCCTGCCCCAAAGCCCGGGCTGTCCAGATGAAGAGGAGGAGGAAATAAAAAAAGGCTCCTGCAAAATGTCACCTGGATGTCACATGCCACAAATTAACACCAATAATGAAAACGCCAAGGATTTCCTCGAACATGATATCGAAGATTTGGAAGGGGTCTCAGCGAATTTCAAACCTCGGACTCCTCTGAGCAAACCCCAGTCTTCTCCTAGCACCAATGGAGAAAAGGATTGTAATGGAGAGGAAAGCCAGGATCAAACTGACAGCGAAGATGATGTGGAACAGGGATACAAACAATCGGACCAACTTCCCTTGGACCCTACAATAAAGGCAGCCGTTACCTCAGGTGGTCCGACAGAACCCTGCTCTTCTCCCAGCAGCGACGAAGAGGACTGTGTCACCTTCAGTCATGAGGAAGAGCCATGTTCTGCCCGAGACGAGGGTTCAAGTCCATCAGAAATAGCCCGCAATGAAAGGGATCAGAATAAAACAGAGGCAGCTGGTGATACTCAGCAGGCCATTTTGGATGAGTTCACAGCTTACGAGCACGATATCCTGCTCGTCGATGTGATTCAGGAAGACCCAGAGCTGTTTGAAAACCTGCCCAAGGAAAGTGTACTGAAACTGGGCCCTGCCAGGGTTACGCAGGCCCCTAGAAACAGACCTGTCGCAGTGGTGAAAAAGCTGCTGCCAAGGATGGACGGAGCACAGGTTGAACAAAGGTACGGTCTCGTGTTTGATAGCATCTCCCGACAGTCACAGATGAATTGTGTTGTTCATTACAAATGAAATTACTGTGTTATTTGTGTTTCAGATTGACCCCAGTTAATATTGATTTTCCCTGCGAAAGCCCTGATATCACAGGTATGGACAGTGCACCAGTCAGAATCCATTTTATGACATATATTTCAGATTGTATCACATGCTCATTGCTAACTGGTAATGGCATTGATGCATAGACACTAGCTGAGGCTACAGATCCTCATACTGGGTATTTTCTAGCCACCTAGTCGCTTGCTAGACACAAATTAAAATTAACCAGAGCAAAACACACTAGTCATCTACAACTAATAAATCATGTTTGTGCAGTTTTTTATGCTAAATTCTCTTTGCAGACTGAGCCAATGCATCAATTTTCCAACTGATGTGTAACTCTGAACTCCTTACATCAAAAAAATCTAATCTGTCCTTTTTGAAAAAATCATTAAATGTGATTAAATGTGTAGTATTTTATTCAAAAACCATCCTGTGATTTAAATTTTTGTTTGTGTGTATTTTTCAGAGGAGAACGACACCAGGCCCTGGAGACCTAAGTGTAGCGGCACACCTTCCAAAACACAAAGCAGCACATGGTCTCCCACAGAAAAGCAAACCGAAAAAACGGTAATGTAGTGGGTGCACCGCTGTGTCGTATAGTGGACATGGGCAACACTTCCTGGGACTGTCTGCAAAAGCCACCAGTGTAACTTCCAGGCAGTTGTGGAGAAACAAAACATTTACAATGCCTCCCCCAACTAGAATGAAAAGAGACAAGGAGCAGAATGCAATATTACCAAAAGATCTGTTTTGGGCACCTTTTTGAAATAATAGTCTCAGCTGAATCCACCTAGGATTTTGCAGGAATTGATAAACCTGTTTATAATTTCACATAACAACATGCACACTACTAGTGGAGCATTGTGTCTACTGCATTAAGATGAGATGTCATGGATGAGTTATGGAAGACAAAATGGCCTAATGGGCACAGAATTGTTACCAAACAGGCTTAGTTACTAGAAACAGTAACTATTTACTATGTTAAATGTGTTTGGTGTTTCTGAACAGGAGCAGTCTGATGCCAACAACAATCATGAAAGCGAAGGCCAGGAAAGGTAGCTGTTTGTCACACACTGAAACTGTCTTTGGCCCAGATATCTTGGATTATTTTGATAATCACTGTGTTTATGTCCTGTAACAGGAGCCATCCCATCCAGACTGTGAACTCCCTGCACAGTCACATCCCTCCACTTATGACCATCAAAAATGGTGAGTGGAATTAAAACAGCATAGACGGTGACACATGTTTAAATTGTTGTTTGCATGAATAACTTTTAATTCTGTTGACAACATAAATGTTCAGTCTGGTGCGTCGTATGTAGAGTAAAATCTGAAATTTCTGTATATGACTGTTCTTTTGCTCCTTTGTTCTACACAGGGCCATGGATCACAAACCCAGCAAACGTGGCCGACTTCAGGCGCCAGAAATGTAATGCTGTAAGTAGGAAAAATAAACAACAGTCACTGTCTTACCACAGAAAATACCACTTTTTTGAGCATGTTTATTGACTTTAGAATACATTGTATTTTCTGAAGAAACTGGCCAAAATGAATTGGTGCTAGACAAAGTTTCTCTAGGTGGTAAGATATAACCCGCTGACGCTGGATTCCATACAGAAGACTGAAGAATGTTTAAATGCGAACAAATGTCAATATAAATCAACATGGCTGTGGGATTTCTGTAACTCAGCGCTCAGATAATAGACAATTGTAAACAGCAAAAAAAAAAGTTGATCTACGTGTGATTTTTAAAGAACATAAAAAGATCAAGTGTGACTAAATCATGTGTTCAAGTCCTTTAAAATATGAGGGCCTTAAAAGTCATTACATTTGAATTTGTAAGGTCTTAATTGCCAAATCATTTTATCTACTGGTAATTTAATTGGACCACATATAATTAATGCTTCATACCTTCATACATTTAATGCTAGAATTAGAAAAAGATGTGTCCAAAATCAGTCTTAAATTTGAATAAATAATCTTTCAGAATTTCTTAAAAAGAATTGAATAGAAGTGTCTGATAGCTGTAAACAACCCTAGAATGAATATACTTGAAATGCCGGGTTATCCGCTCTGTGCTTTCTGATGTGAAATTATAAACAATTTTGAGACTTTTTAAGAATTATTGCAATGTAAAGGGGGAAAAAAAGCACCTTAACTGTAGGACCAGATAGGATGCAGGAGAGACCTCAGAAATGAGGTTCAAAGTGTGCTGGTGCACACGGGTTTAGGCAACGAACATTATAAAGGACATTTATGCATTTTCATCAGAGAGATGGATAGTATACATTGAGTATTAAAGGATAGTTATGGGAGTTTTTAAAACAATAGACTTTAAACATTAAAATCATTTATAGGATTTATATTTTGGAAAACCGAGAAGTTTTTATTTAATTCAATTAAAAGATCAATTTTTCAGACAACATAGTATTGATGTATGTTTGGCTACAGGCAGAAAAGTAATGCCTAGAGATGTATTTTGGAGCCGCTCAGCTTGATAATGATATTTAATTAAACTTGTCGTTGATTCTCCTGCTGCAGACGTGATGTTTTTAATTTAAAAGAAGTAATGTAGGGACTCTCTCCTCCTGTCAACCCTCAGTACTGCAGGCAGTACTTCAGTGAGTCGCTGCCCTGTGGCTTCAAGATGTGTCGCTTCCAGCATGTGCCTGTGGAGGGGGACGAGAAGGTACGCCCTGAATCAAATGAATATTTTCTTTGCTTGCCTGCAGCAATTCAAACCACTAATACACTGCAGGGATGGACAGATCTATACTGGACCTTTCTTTCATCAAGTAAACTATATATTTTTTCGAATCAGGGTGGTAAAGTCTATGCATTATTTAGTCAGCTGAAAAATAGTACTCTACATGCCCTGTTGTAGAAAAGAAGGCAAAAAGACTACATCCATTCAATATTGTGTGGGATAATTTAAATATATACCAACATATACCACTCGTAGATCTGATTTTCAAAGCCATTGGCTGGAAAGTGGAGTTATGCTAAAGCTTTCTGAGGCAACATCCCCCTCTGCTGTGCTGTAGCTGCAAGTCCACACTACAGAATTGTGGAGTCACTTTACCTTTTTTTTCCTTCTCTTTCAGTTCTGCATTGAAACTGTGGCACGGTTCATCAAGAATCCAATGTGCCTTCAAAAAGCCGGCAAGTATTCAGTTTATCCAATAATTTAATCCAAAATGGACACAGTGTTCATGGGTGAATTATACAGAATGTTACTCCAAAGCAAATGTTTCTGTTTGAATGTCCTCATTTAAGATTTATTTTACCTAAACGTCAACATCTGTCCTCTCCACCAGGAGCTGTGTTTACGAGCTACTACCACAACAACCCACCGGGAGTGTATTTCTCCATGCCGGTGCTTCTGAATCTCCTCTGGGCTCTGCTCAAAGTCAGCATGGTGTCTGAGGTCTTTTCAGTCCTCAGCGTCAGCTTGGCCCACAAGATTGTGGTCAGTGAAGTTTTCACCCATCTTTGAACAGTAATGTCATGCTGCAGTACAGCGTGCAGTCCAGTAGAGGGCATGGCATGCTCTGTTGTAAGAGAAGCGCTAATTATGCTTCCTGTCTTGTTAGCCTGGCCATGAGTTCCTGCTGGCTCTCTTCAACTTTGTGAGAGAAAAAGGTCTCGTGGGTTTTGTACCTGAACTCATACAGCTCACATCCAAGGTATGTTGAACAGGGCTGGGTTTAGAAAAGATCAAAATACATTCAGATTGATATTGATTCCATTCATAGGCAGAATTTAACCACAAAAACATTATAACCAATTTTTAAATTAAACATTCCTGGTTTTAGTAATGCGCCAGGTTAGAGGGTTCCTTCTACAATTTACAGCATGACTCTTCTTTCGATTCAAAGCAACATTAGCTCTGTAACTTAAACATTCCCAGCTGAATCGATAATGACTTTGATTGAATCAACACCCTGTGAATTGGAATGAAATGGGTGCGGGACATCAGTGGTTATACCCAACTCTAACATTGATTCCCACACACTTTGAGTAAAATTATATATTTCTTCATGTTTCTTATGTTTCTTATGCTTCATGTGGAAGAACTGATTGTACATATTCGCTGACAGATGGCCAGTGCTGGCCTCGTGCTGAGCTTGGACTGCCTTGACTGTGTAAAAAACACTCCTGAGGTCCAGCAGACAGTCTCTCCAAACTCGCTGTCTGGCAACCACAAGTAAGTGATACTTCTTTAGCCCCAACATATCGAACACGAATTCAGTCACAACACTCTTATACAAGTAGTTATTTATCATCCAGTCTTAATTATAACTATTTGTGAAATGTTGTGTGATTTATTTATTTTTAAAATGAGTTGTTCAATCTCTATTTTTTTCATTATGAAAGGTTATCCACCAGTGCACCCTTTCCAGAGTACCTCAATTTGGCCCATGCCAGTGTGGAAATAGAGGTCGGCTCTTCTCAGTCAATTACTTCTGTCAACTTCTCCATAAAATGTATGTTTCTGAATTCAGTCCGTCGTTGTATTCACACCTGCTTTCCTGTTTTTACAGCTTTGTGCAAAGCAAGAGGACTGGAGGCGGATGGGGGAGGTCTTCAAGTCCAACTGTCCATCCAGCCAGCGTCCCAACCACATGGAGCAAATCAGCGGTCGTATCGCTATAGCGCTGCTGTCTGAGAGCAAAGACAAGCTGTCGCTGCCGTTTGCCACCTTCGCTGAAACAGGTAGAAACCTGTTATGTAATGTCACATTTGTAATGACTAATTTCCCATGTAGATTTCTGATCATGTGATTATTCTTGTTTTTAGTGTGTCAGAATGAAAGCGAAGACAGCCTGGTCATGAGCTTTTTAGGCAGAATCGGAGTCTCTCTCATGTTAAGATACCACAAAACACATCAGTGGGCTAAGGTAAATAAACTCCTGTTTCCATCTGATCTTTGTCATGGTCCTCTTGAGTCAGGACAGTCCTGGAAACGATGCATTCCTATAGCACAACATTGATGTTGCCGTTTCCTGGGCTGTCTTGCCTAAAGGGCGTTTAAGTATCCAGGTATAATCTATGTTATTGAATGATAAAAGCCTGTAAACTTACATTTTAACTAATTGATTTCCATATTGTTAAAAAAAAAAAGCAAACACTGAAGTTAATCAAGTCAGCTCTGTGTTTTTCTTTTTTGTTACGCACACGTGTAGAATCTTTTTAGTAATACTGAAACAGAAAAGTGCTGATCGACAACAACGTAATGACAGAAAATCTAATTAGTAGCTGCAATGTTAGCAAATGGATGTCACCTTGTATGTGTGTTTGGTGCGTGTAGGGCCGGAGGGTGGTGGAGGTGCTGTCCACTTCCAAAGTCAACTACACCACACTGAAGGGTTTATTTGGGAACGAGGACGGAGCATCACGCTGCTACCTGGTCACTGTGGCCACAGAGCTCTTCCTCCTCAGTGGCAGTGTTGAGGGAGCTCTAAACACACTCCGAGGTAACAGCCCTGACCCTCGAGGGCAGAGGGAGCTGTGATTGGCTTAGCTGACCTCATGCACAGTTTGACAGCTCACATCGTATAGCCTGCATTTTTGCCTCAAAATATACTTGGTAGCAAAGTATCAGTGGTTTAAATATAGAGGTATAGTAGTATACTGTCAGCATGGATTATTGTTCTGTTACCAGTCTGAAAATATCTAACATGTCTGATTCCCACAAATCTAAAATGTAAAGCAGTCATGTAAAGCAGTGAAAATACAACCCTGATTCCAAAGAAGTTAGGACGCTGTTTAAAACATACATAAAACAGAATGAGATATTTTTGCCAATCCTTCATGACATACACTTCAATTTAAAAACCATACAAAGATGATATATTAAAGTTTGACTTCATCAACTTCATTCATTTTTGTCAGTGTATGCTTATTTCTGAATTTGGTACCAGCAACATATTTCAAACAAATGGGGGGGGCAACAAAAGACTGGAAAAGTTGTGGAATGCTCAAAAAACACACCTGTGTTTGGAACAACAGTGTTGTTCAAATCATCTGCCCCTCCAGTTTATACATTAACCAACATTGCTAGTGCTAACGTTAGCTAGCAAACGTTGTTGACACTAGCTGGCAAAAATGAGGGCAGAACAGTATGCTGGGTGCAGACCGTAGAACTCAGCCATTCTTTCGACTATCAAGATTCCTGATCACTGATGAAACAGATCCCACATGATACAAAAGGTGTCTTACAATTGGCTGACAAACATTGTTGGAAGCTGAAGCCAACCTTCAGATTCTTCCAGAGGACATAAACAAAATCATTTTAGACCCGACAAACACATATCATAATCATGGTGTTATGGTCTACATAAAAATGTTAGGAGCAGACACTGGCACACAGTAATACAGGCTGCAGGCATCAGAAACCCTCTCCCCTGCTGATGATTGCACTAGTCCATTGTCCCTTTTAACTTCATTGTTGCCAAATTGTTTCACCATCCTGCATATCAGGAACACATAAAAGGCGATACTTAGTTGTTATTGTTCCTTGACTTGCTTGTCGTCTTGTAGATCGCGTTTCAGGTATATGTATTTTTTCTTTATTTTTTTTCCTTTGAAAGGTGCCTTGGCATATTTTGTGTTTTGTCTTTCCATCTGTTCATTCAGAAAACAAATGGTTTGTGAGTTCGAGCCCGTGGCCCTGTGAGCCTGCTGACCTGGAGAGTAGAACCCGTGTGTTGATGCGTCTGGCTGAGAAAACGTCTCACAGAGACACGCTGGACATCCTCTGTAACCTCCCTGGACTCAGGGAGCCGAATGGTGAGAGAATAAAAAAACAAAAAAAAATGTTACCTCTAATGTTTTTCTCTCTTGAAATTAAACATGCAATTTTATACCTATGTATGTTGAGGTTGTTTGACACGTCTGTCAGTCAGTGCGAATCTGAGCAGCTGTGTTTTATTTTGTTTTCCCACTGCAGTAAAAAAAAAAAAGATGTATTACTTGTAAGCTAAAACCAATGATATTTATGTAAAATCCTTATGGAATTTTAATATACTGGCTGACCTAAATGTTTACTCGGTAAGAACATCTAGTTGCGTATCTGTAAAGCCTGAAGAAGAGTCCACTTGTTTCTGGCTGCAGCCTTCAGTATGTTTTTTGCATTTTATTGTTTTTGTGTTTTGTTTTTCCTCAGACCTGATCAATATCTCCAGGTACTGCCCTCTGTTTAACTCTCACCTGCAAGTGTTTGTGGACAGACAGAAGCTATCTATAGCGTCGGACACAGTGGACTTCATGCTCTCTAAAAACCTGGCAGTTGACCAAGCTATGCTGCAGATACTTCTGCACAAACTGGCCAAGCAAAACCTCTGGCTCCGGGCACGGGAAGTCTTCAGACGTGAGTATCATAGTCTGCTTCACTTATATTGACACTGACCATAAAGACAAAGCAGACAGACTAGTCGAATGAAGGAGTTTGGCTGTTGTTGTTGGATTATTATTATTATTTTTTAATTTAACTCCTATTCATCAGACTCTCTGAGTGTGGGGTACTACCCTGGTGTGTCGGCTCCCCCTGGTTTCATGGCACTGATCGTCCCCTGTGAACTGGGGGAGGTGGAGCTGGCTCTCACCTTTGAGATGTTGATCACCGCCAACGCAACAGTTCTTCATCTCCCGGAGACGACCCCTTGCTGCCTCAGCATCACTCTCAAAAGGTAATGTGTTTGATTATGTGCGTGAGACCTAGAGCTGCGACAGTTAATCGATCAAAAGAAAATTATTTGCCAAGTATTTTAAAATACTGATTTTACAAGCAGAAATGTCAAACATTTGCTGGTTGGGTTCAGTTTGGGTTTTGGACTGTGGGCTGGGCAAAAGAAGCGAATTGAAGATGGCTTACACTGAATTGTTGATAGATTTATTTTGAAAATCATTGTTACATTAATCAACGATGAAAATATTCATTCGTTGCAGCCCGAGCAACAACCATGGTCGCGTTACATGATGTGTTTTTACATTGTGTTGCTGCTTCCTCCTGCAGGACTCAAACTTGTGAGAGCGACTACCTCTCAGCCGGAAGCCGCCTCCTCTCCGCAGCTTGTATCCCTCAGCCTAAACTACTGATTAACTACAAAACAGTGAACTCCTCACAGGAGCAGGTGTTCAACGTTGACGTTTCCTCCGCTCGGTGCTGGCTTCGTCACAACCATTTGTGGGCCAATGAGGTGTGGGCGCACTGAACTTTTTTTCCCCTTGAAACTGCAGTTTGGGTCAGTCAATAATATTTACCTGTATACACTCAGATGTTATTTACATATTTGTTTTAAACTAAATCTACTAACCTGACAAAATGATGCTGACATAAAAATTAACATTAAATAAAAATCCTTCAACATATTTTAAAACAAATTTGAACAGAAATAAATTGTCAGCTTTGTAGATTTAGTTCAAAACAAATATGCAAATAACATCTGAGTGTTTCTCTGCAAATATTATTGAAGGTGTTTAGTCTCTGACAGTATTATGTTACCGTATTATATTACTGAATTGTTGCTGGTCTAACAGCTGTGATTTACATTTTCTTTGTATGAAGTTTTTATATATAACAAAAAAAAAAGTTGTTCTGCTCCAAAAAGTTTGAGTCTGTAGTGTTTCTTCACAAATGGAAAATAAATGAAGCAAAAGTTTTCTGGAATTAATTTGTGGTTAAAATACATTGTTTTGTGATATTTGTGTCCTTGTGTCTTCATTCATTGTACCTGCATGGTGTGTGTGTTTAACCACTCAGTGGTGATGAGGGGAGCAGTGTAGAGGCTAACCCCCTGCAGTAGAGAGCCCAATTTCCTAATAGTCCACAAGGTTATCAAAGACTGGACGGGTAGTTGAAACACCACTGCTGGAATAACACTCAAAGCTAAATGGGTGAATTTTTTTGGCGCAATGTCCTCATCATGTGTAACTGTGACGGCGCCGACAGTGAAGTGTGATAATGTGTCTGCTCTTCAAGCAGCGATCCCCACACTCACAGTTGGTTAGACTAATGATAGCGCTCTAATTAAAGACAAATGGCTTTTTGTTTTCATGTTCAGCTGACACATAATTAGCCTCCACAGCCTTCATTAGAAATGATGGTAGCCACATTTCCATGGAGCCTACACTATTTTTGATATGTTCACAGTTACCATGACACAACCTACTGTATGAGGATGGTGATTATGCAGAAGTGCTGTTGATCTACTTGCACAGTGTTATCTGTTTTAAAGGCAGACATACGTTCTCCTCTGTGCTTTAGAAGCAGTGACAAAATGTGTTTGGAGTAAATTTGGATTGTTTTTTTTTCATTTTCTGTTCACTTGCGGTCAGATATTGGGTTCAAAGAGCTGCAGGTGGCTTCCTCTCTTCGTACTTAAAGGTGTTACAGAGCGACTGAACCACCAGGGGGAAGTACTGATCTGTGGTCAGATGAGTAGTAATGTAAAGCATGATTAATGAGATGCTACAAAAAATTGTGATTAATTTTTCAGACAAGTGGAAATCTGTTAACACTCACCCAGCACCTACAGTTTGATTCCTTTGCCAACAATTACATGTCTATGATAACCAGAGTGGAGTGCGACGTTACACAGTTGACCACAGGAGACACACACACTAAAGATGTAGCTTTTCTATCTGACAGGTTGCCGTTTACCATGTGATGTCCCAAAAACAGGCCCTGTAGGCCCACTCCAATAAGTGCATTTTCATTCAGTATTTGAAAGCAGTGTATTAATATTCGATAAAAGGTTAATTATGTCTTTGTTAATAATTATAACAATTCAAAGAAGACTGGACTGGGGTATATGTGGAGGGCATGATTGTGGCACTTGTTTCAGTTTTAGGTTGTACAACATTAAAGCAGATTTCTATTTCAGCAATGGAGTGAAAGTGGAAATCTCGAGACACCGACTTCTTAAAATGCTGTTCAAATATTTAATGATAACAGAGAGTCAGTCACTGAATTCAAATAACATGGCATTTTCTTTTTAATAATTAGTATTACAAAAAAGTGTATTCTAATCGGAATACTTTGGGAGTAGTTCAAAATCATATATTAAAAAATGTTACGGCTCATACGAAAAATGTTCATCAGACACTATTTAAATTATATTCCTTTTTCTAAATGCATTTTGCATATTCAGCATTAACTACAGTTGTACTGTGTGGACTCCTCAACATGCGGGAAGCTGTTTCTTTCGTGTAAGCTTTTGCTGCTGCTGTTTTTTATTCAAATTCCACATGGAGGATAGCGCACTAAAGAGTAGCACTAATGGAAAACATCCATTAGTGAAAACTGTCAATGTCAAAGTAAAAAAAAAAAAAAGGAAGGAAAAAAAAATCTTCCATAAAACATCATAAAAAAAACTCATATCAAATGTAACTCCTGCCATAAAATGGAGTCTAAGAAACCCTGTATGTCAGACATGCCTTTCATCAGTTAAAGTAACATTATGCAACTTTTTTTTACCTTAAAGTAACAGCTTCAAAATCATTGTGATGGTCCAGTGTCTTGTAACAGGGTGAATACTCTGTCTCAGCCACTCCGCCCTCCTATCGCCTGTTTCTGCAATATGTAACTTGTGAGAGAATAGGATCACAGTGTTACATACATGTTTAATTTAAGATACAAGTTTTCAACACATGACATTGTTATGATGTAAGAGTTTTGTTTGTAGTCAGCGCCTACATTGCATCTGATCTGTTTTTACCACAGTGGTGTTGCACACAGAAACTGTGGGGGGGCGCCAAATCACACAAAAATGCCAATTTCAACATAATGTTTCTTTCATAGAGTGTTGGTTATCATGAGTGAGGGTTTAAATTTAAATAACCATCATTATTAAATATTAAATTCAGAATCTATTAAACTTTAGTTAATAGTTATTTCACTGTTAACAAACCATGAAATGCTTTTTAAAAAATGTATTAAGCAATTGTTGATTGTAAAGTTACAACCAATGTTTATAATACAGAACGGTTAATAACAAGAAGCATTTTTATTGTTTTTTTAACAATGAAATAACTTAAAATTTAATAAACTATACATTTACCATTTTAATGATGGTTGTTACAAAGTATTACCAAAGTCTCATTGTTTTGAAATTGACATAGTTTAAAGACGTAATCCAAAATGTAATCAAGTAATCCCTAACAATGTAACTATAATCTGTTTACACAGTTTTTCAAATGTATTCTGGGCTGATTGTAATCACTCATTATTGTAATCTGATTACATATTCTCTTTTACATGTAATCCCTAACTACCCAACCCCAGACACCCACAAGTGCAGGCTGCTGTATGAACAGATAGTGAGTGATAATGCTGTAAAACACACTTATAATGTTAGAAAATCATCATCTTCACTGGCAAAGTAAGGATTGTTTTCAAATACTGTACATGAATAAACACTGCAGGCGGATACATTCTACTGTGATTCTATCTAGGGAGGCTTAAAGTCAGATGATGTCCTGGAAATAATGGAAAATAACCAGAGCCAAAACACGGCCGCCGAAGGGTGTGTCATCCAGGGATAGAGATAATCCTCACACAGGACTGTTTGTGTGTGTGTGTGTGTGCCGTCTTAAACAAGTTAAGACCACCACCTCGCCTCAAGTCTCTCTGTAACCTTGACTGCCCTCCGGACCTGAGCATGTGTCACCTCAGGTCTGATGCTGCCTCGAATGAAAGAGCAAATTCTTCTTCTATCTCGAAGAAAAGAGGACTTAACGGCTGATTCCGCAGCCGGAGTCAAAAGGACTCATGAGCTGCCTGCGGTGGCTTTATGAAGGGCCTGCGTGGAACATACTGCTTTGTGGGATATTCCTTCAGGAGGAATGCGTCCTCACTTTGGCGTATCAACATAACCTCTGGCATGTTGTCAAAAGAGTCATCCCTTTATCTCCCCTCGCTTATTTTGATCACCTCATGAGGTTGCTGTAAATCAACTCGCCATCTCCCCCCTTTTTGTCCCAGTCACTGTTGTTCTTTCCTTTAACCCCCGAGATAAATGGAGTAACATTTGTGACCCGTGTCCAATTAAGTTAGCTAAGTGTCTCATATGATCTCACTTAGATAACAACCAAGGCCCACAGTTTTGACTCGCCCGCTCCTCGTGCTGATTTATGCTTGTGGAACCTGACTTTTTCTCGTTGACCTACAGTAGTCCCTCTCTTCATCACAGATCATTTACATCTTTTTATCCACTGTCAGCGCCGAGTAGAGACAATGAGCAGTCGAATCGATGGTCAAATTACAGTAAAAAACAACAACTCTCTTTATTTTTTTATGATCAACAAATTGTTTTAGTCTAACATAGACATAGGCTTAGACTTAGGCTATATATATTTCCAACAGCTGGTGGTGCCGGTTTTTGGTATTAGGCCCAAAATGGGATATGTTGTCAAAAAGAGTTCAGGAAATCAGATGTATAAAACGTGAGGATGAATTACTTTATTAGCTCGTGGCATACACAGTTTAGCAATCTGTTAAACATGTTTTTAATATCATATCTTATCTCATTTTCTGTTGTCTTCCCTACAGAGTCTTGGGCCTACAGTTTTCGCTTTTGTAATTACATAATATCTTTATGAATTTTATTAGGCTATTAAATTGCTGTAGTTATAGGATCTACTTATCAAATATTAATATTTAGATGCACTTTCCTGAGAACCTATTGCAAGGAATTGTTTGTAAGGCTAGACAATGGTTTAAGCACCCTCTTGTTTAAAATAGAAAAATAAAATGACAGCATGCACTATAAAATGCAACTGTATTGTCAAGTGGGAATCTGTTTATGTACATCCATCACTTCCAACTTCCAAGTAAAATAAATATTCTGAAGCTTTATGG